>CAUYPO010067961.1:0-19572 GCA_963574435.1 Cheirogaleus major | reverse complement strand
TAAACACTTTACATGATCCATCTAATGTCTTCTCTTTAAGTTCTGTAAAGTATGTTTCATGTAGTGAATGTTTATTTTGCCTTTGTGTTAATAAATATGTTTGAATTTGGTGGAGGGAAAATTATTATTATTATTATTATTTTTTTTTTTTGAGACAGTCTTACTTTGTTGCCCAGGCTAGAGTGAGTGCCATGGCATCAGCCTAGCTCACAGCAACCTCAAGCTCCTGGGCTCAAGCAATCCTTCTGGCTCATCCTCCCAAGTAGCTAGGACTACAGGCATGCGCCACCATGCCCAGCTAATTTTTTCTATATATTTTTTAGTTGGCCAATTAATTTCTTTCTGTTTTTAGTAGAGACGGGGTCTCGCTCTTGGTCAGGCTGGTTTTGAACTCCTGACCTTGAGCTATCCACCCGCCTCGGCCTCCCAGAGTGCTAGGATTACAGGCGTGAGCCACTGCGCCCGGCCTGAAAATTATTATTTTTGAAGTTAGTTTTGAACAGAGTTTTCACTCCAAAAAAGGCCTCCTGCTTTTCTTAATGAGTTGTACCCCATCCCCTAGTCCCAGTAATGTATCTTTAAAAATAGTCTTCTTATAAGGATCTACTTAAATTTTTTAAAATACCCTTTAGTGCTTTGTGATTATAAAAATAATTTGTGCTCAGATGCAGGCATTTTGAAAAATAGAAAAAAAGTACAAAAGTTGTTTACAGTCCCACACTGAGAGATAACCTAATTAACATTTTAGTTATATCCTTTCGCTCTTCTTTTCTCAGTAAGAGATCTCAAAATAAGAATCATAACAGACTTTTTGTTTTCTGATCTTTTCTCTTAGTTCTCATGCACATGAAATGGAAAATAAGCAGTTTTGGAAAGTCTACTATGAACATCTAGAAAAAGCAGCTACACATGCTGGTACGTAGGGGGCATGAGAAGGCTAGGAAGAAAGGTGGTCGTTTAATGTTTACTGCTTTAATTATGCATGAAATTGAGAAACAAAAAGGAAAAATGTATTATCCTTAATAACCTTTGAGTATGGTTTATTGTTTCCTTATAATGTAATACTAGAGAAAGAAATGCCCTCTCTTGAGGAGACACATAGGACAAATGTTGGCGTTTCTCTAGTGGTTATGATGACTTTTTTCTCTTGCAGAGAAAGAATTGCAAAATGATATAAAAGATGAGGAGAAGTCCATTGGAGATGAAAGTTGGGAGCAGACCCAGGAAGGAGATGTTGGGGATCTTTATCATAAACAGTTAGCATTGAAAACTGACTGTCGGGAAAGACTAGACCACACTAACTTTCGATTTTTGCTCTGGCGAGCTCTGGCAAAATTCCCAGAGAGAGTAGAGCCACGGTCCAGGGAGCTTTCCCCACTTTTCTTGAGATTTATCAAGTAAGTGTTCTCTTCTAAGAATATGTCCCAGGTAGAGTATGAGGAAGAGAAGGTAAGAAGTATTAACATCCCAAATTGGCTAAGTTTTTTATACATCTGTTATGTTTTCAAATCACTGGCACATCTGTAAAGCTCTGGCTCTGTTAGGTAACAACTAAGCTAGTTCAGTTCACCACTTTATTTTGTGTGAATCATAATTTAACCAGCCCACAAATGACATTAATGAAAAATTGTAAGTTATAATGTAAGAAGGACCCTGTTGAGTTTGATCGATGTACAAAGGCCTTGTTATTTCTTCATGTTATTCACTGTTTTATTGCCTCCCTGGGGCTTGAAGCTATTTTCCAGTAACCCAACCCCAATCACTGTTTTTAGCCTCTTAATCTTTCCTGTGATGCTAAGGAATGTACTCTCAGAATAATAAGAGCTTTCCAGTGCATTGTTTTGTTTTGACTGGATATGCTGTATGAGAGTCTGATTGCATTAAAACTGTAAAGGTGAGGGATACGGTGTACAGAACAGTACTAAGCAATCAATAAAAAGTGTATTTTCTAATAATACTCTGTAACGTGGGAAAATGCTGTAGGGTTAGGTGAAGCTGGCTGTAACCCACACTGTGCTCAGCTTGTTTCAGAAAGAGCCAGGAGGTCTGAGTGGCTCCAGCAGAGTGATCCAGAGAGAAAGTGATTGGAGATGCAGGCAGAAAGGTAGTGGGAAATCACACTGTGTAGGGCTTGTAAGTGGCAGGAAGGACTTTGGCTTTTACTTTCAATGAAATGGGAAGCCACTGGGAGGTTTAAGCAGAAGCATGACCTGACCTAAGTTTCCTTAAGGATTGTTCTGGCTGCCGTGTTGAGTGAGAATAGACTGTAAGGTGGCAGTGGCGAGAGCAGAGAGACCAGTCAGGAGAAATTGCAAGTCTGGGCAAGAAGCGATGGTGACTTGACCAAAATTGTAGCAGTGAAGATGGATTTTTCTTGAAGGATTTCACTTTGATAAGATATAGTTTTGAAGGATTGCAACTAGATTAGTCCATGGAATTTGCCAACAGATCAGATGCAAGATTGGTGTGTGTGGTGAGGAACCATAAGGAAGGAAGGAAAGAAAAGGACAGGTGTGGAATTGAGGATGTCTCTTGAGGTGTTGATCTGAGCAACTAGAAGAGGGTTACCATTTGATGAGATTTGGAGGAATGTAGGACTTGGAGGTTTGTAGGGAGAATCAAGAGTTCATTTTTATCCATGCAAAGCTGGATAAATAAATAAATTTGTTTTTAGATGTGTTAAGCTTGGGATACTGATATAGATAGGCAAATAAAAATGTCAAGTAGGCACTGAATTTAAAAGTTTTAAGTTCAAGGGAAGGTTTGATCTGGAGATAATAAATTGATAGTTATCGATATATGGTTTGTATTTTAAATCATCGGACAGGGAATAAAGTCATCTAGGGTGTGGGTATAAAGAGAGAACACATCCAAGGACTGACACCAATATTTAGAGGTTGATAGGTAAGGAACCAGCAAAGGAGGCCAGAAAAGAGTGATAGAAGAAGAACGAAGACCACCTGGTATCCTGGAAGACAAGTGGAGAGATTATTTCAAGGAGGGAGTAATCAGTTGACTCGTATGTGTTGACTGAGAAGTCAATCAGGTGAAGAATAAGAACTAACCACTGGCTTTGGAGGTGACCTTAATCTGAGTGACCCACATGGAGGTAACCTGAACAAGAATTGTTTTGGTTAATCTGCTAGGAGAATAGCCTGATTAAAATGGGCTCAAGAGAAAATGGAGAAGAAAAATGGAAACAAGTTTGGAGAGTTTTTATAGTAAAAAAAAAACAGACATAGAGTAGTATGTGGAGGGAAACATGGGAGCAGATATGGAGCTTTTGTTGTTGGGGTGTATTATATTTAAGATTTAAGCAGCATGTATGTGTATGACACTGGTGCAAATGATCCAGAAGAGAGGGGAAAATTGATAATGCAAGAAAGAGAATAAAATGGCTAGAGCCATATCTCTGAATAGGTATAAGGAGATAAGACCCAGCACATAAGTGAAAAGGTTTGCATGAATAATTCATTCTGACAAAGGTTACAAGAAAGATGCAGTAGGTCAGTAGATACAGTGGCAATGAGTAATGATTTTCTCTTTTTCACATAATTCTTTGGTCATAAATAAATTTATTTACAGAATAAGGACAGTGATATTTTAGGGGTTTTTTTGCCTTGTTTTGAAGGTTATATAAAATAATGTTTGTCACTTGTTTTGTGAATTACACAGGGCTATACATATGCCAGCTGGTGTTAGTGGTGTTAATAAGATATGAACTTCCTACCATGTTAATTTTCTTAAGTTTTTCCCTAAAGGATAAGTTTAGGCTGGGTGCAGTGGCTCATGCCTGTAATCCTAGCACTCTCGGAGGCTGAGATGGGCGGATTGCTCAAGGTCAGGAGTTCGAAACCAGCCTGAATAAGAGTGAGACTCTGTCTCTACTAAAAATAGAAAGAAATTAATTGGCCAACTAAAATATATATATATATAAAAAAAAAAAAATTAGCCGGGCATGGTGGCTCATGCCTGTAGTCCCAGCACTCGGAGGCTGAGGCAGAAGGATTGCTCGAGCCCAGGAGTTTGAGGTTGCTGTGAGCTAGGCTGACACAACGGCACTCTAGCCCTGGAAACAGAGCGAGAGACTGTCTCAAAGAAAACAAAAAGATAAGTTTACCCTGTAGCCTAAGGATAAAGAACTGACTCTAACAGTACAAGATGCTGTGGGAGTAGGGATGGAAAGAGAAGCCTATATAATAGGAAAGAGGTCTCTGAGTTTAGGGGAAGACTTAGAGACTAAGATAAATAATTCTAAAAAATATTTAAATTAAGACTAGTTGGGGGCAGAGCACAGTGGCTCACGCCTGTAATCCTAGCACTCTGGGAAACCAAGGTAGAAGGTTGCTTGAGCTCAGGAGTTCGAGACCAGCCTGAGCAAGAGTGAGACCCCATCTCTACTAAAAAGAGAAAAACTAACCAAGTATCCTAGCTTGTGCCCGTAGTCCCAGCTACTTGGGAGGCAGAGGCAGGAGGACCACTTGAGCCCAGGAGTTTGAGGTTGCAGTGAGCTATGATGACGCCACTATACTCTACCCCTTTACCCAGGGCGACAGAGTGAGACTCTGTCTCAAAAAAAGAAAGACTAGGTGGCACTGATTACCTATAAATAGTTCTATTATAGATGATCCAAACTAATAGAAAACCAAAATGTCACCTTTGATTCTGACTTTGAAATATCTTACAGGGTTTTTTATTTTTATTTTTTGACTAACAATTTATATTTATAAATATTTTTCAATTAATTTGATATTAGAACTAATTTGTGACTACCTTGTAAACATTCTCTGAGAAGAACCAAATCAGGAGCAAGAATGAATTACTAACAGTAGCAACAGCATCCCAGTGCCAGGTGACATTTAATGAGTACTTACTGTGTGCTAGGCACTCTTATAGATGTTTTGTGTGAATTATCTTATTTAAGAAGTCAATGAGTGAACATGCTGTTCATGGAGATAAAGGTTAAAAATATGTAATATGTGGTTAAATTGAATGTTGATTGTATAATAAGGATGTAATTAAGAAGATGATGGTATAGTTTGTAACTGACAGAGCAGCTTTGCTCATTCATCCATTTTTTATTATATGCTAGCTTCTGCTAGATGAGAATACAAAGCACTCAGGTTGTAGTTTAGTGTATTACTCTGAAGGTTAAACTTTAACATAGAGTTTCTGGTTACAGTATCCTCAAACATAGTATCTTATTTATCAGTGTATTTTTGAGTGAGGACTCAAAAGCCCATCTGATCAGTTTCCTAACATGTCTAGCCCAAGGCCCTGCATTCAACAGATAACAAAATATTAATCGTTTGGATGAATGAATGAAAGTAACACAAACTAATACGTCGAATGAGAGACTTCAAGATAATATTCATTAACTACAACAAAGGACTAAAGTTAAAAAGATGGAAGTTAATAAGAACAACTATGAATACTATACCAACTCTACAAGCTTAGTTTAGAGGAGATAAAACATAAAGACTTACTGATTTTCATTATTTGACCATTCAGTTTGAATCTACATGGTGTTGTGGCTTCCCCCAAAAGGTACAGAGCTGATCGTTCAATTTGTCTCATCAGACCATAGCTGGAGGACTTAATTTTGATGTGGCACTATCTTTTTGAAAGAACATTGTCAAAGTAGAATATACCTGATAGACAGTGACCAGCATGGTCCTGATGCTATACTTCAGTTATTTAACATAATTCACTCCTAACTCCCCTTTCCCAATTGTGGTTCCAGAGACAGGGAGGCTTATTTTCAGCTCAGTCCAAAATGGACATTTCAAATATGTTCAACAGTGTAACAATGAAATGGTCTGTATTCTGCAGTTAGTGATTGACTTGTCAAGTCAAATAAGGTACTTAAGAGGGACTGAATAAATAAGAATAATGTCATAGAAGCAGCTTGACTAAGGTGCCTCTGATGTCTCTTTGGTGTGTGATTCTGTGAACCGTGGACATTGCTCTCGTAAATAGAATTAGGACCTTTCAGAGGAGCATTCATACTTCGTCTGTCTCATATCACTTTCTTTCCACTGTAGCAATGAGTATTACCCAGCAGATCTGCAAGTTGCTCCAACTCAGGACCTGCGGAGAAAAGTCAAAGGTGTTGCAGCAGAGGAAATAGAAGAGGAACCTGCTGCTGGAGATGATGAAGAGTTGGAGGAAGAGGTGGTGCCCCAAGAAGAATCCTCACAGAAGAAAAAGACAAGAAGAGCTGCAGCAAAGTAAGTTCAGCATTGCGGAAAGCTCAGAGATCCACAGTTCTAGAAGGAAGAGGAAGAGATCTCTTATAGCCTAAATGTGAAGTAGCCTTGTATAAGACATTAATAATTATTTATATGAGTGTTACAACTTTCTAGGATTTTCTTTTACAATCCAAAGAAACTGTCAGTCTTATGAGTTTTTTGGTTGGTGACCTATTATTAGTATTTTTTTCTTTAGTCATAGAATGTTAACTATTGAGGAGACTTTTAGGGTCATCTAATCTTTTTATAGGTGAGAACTTTGGAGCCTGGAGTGTTTAAATACTCTTTAACTTTTGTTCACTTTCGTAGCATGAAAGTATTGTGTTTGTGTGCTAGGAGAACACATAATGGAACATCCTTTCTCTTATAAATAAGCATGTCAGCACTTTTACTCTGCCTTTTGACTTGTGTCTACTGGTTACTTTTTCCTCCTACTGTTTTACTCTCTTAGTTATTCATTTACCTAAATTGTTACAAACCTAAAAAAAAGAAGTGATCATGCTTTCAGAAGTTACTTCAGCTGACTTGAAGATTGTCTAAATTGAGGTATCTGAGATTCACTGGATTGGTGCTACTGTGTTACTTTAACACTTTAGAGATCTTAATCTGATGTGCCCATTTGTTGAGTATTTCTTGTGAGCCATTTATTAATCCATCCATTCAGCAACTGTATTGAGTGCCTTTAAATAAGTTACGGGTGCAAGGCAAGAAGTACGTAATTCTACCACAAAGACCCAGAGAAGTCTTTTTGCAAAGGAGAGGGCAACTTTGATGCTGAAAGATGAAAGTTTGCCAGAAAGCTAGGACAAGGAAGGATTTGCCTGCTAATAGACATATGAATAAAACCCAGAGACAGGAAAGATCATGGCCAAGCTTCCTAGGACTATATGGTAGACCCCCATAATCCGCAATTTTGCTTCATGTGGCTTCAGTTATCTGCAGCCAGCCACAGTCTGAAAATATTAAGGTATTCTTCCTTCTTGGTAAGCAAGAGCCATAGTTACCTAAACCTGGGCCTCTGTTGCCTGACATCAGTATTTTTGTTATATGAAAATGAGGAAGAATATATTCTACTACTTTCTTGTCTGCTGCATGGAACCTAGACAAGGAATAATTCCAAAAATCATCTGAGTTCAACTTTGGAATGTATTACTGTTTTGGTTACTTTCTTTCTAATTTTAGCTTAATTTAAATCATTCTGAGTACCTCCTGAATGATTTTCTGGGGCGGGGAGCCTGGACTTAAGGGAGAGACCTACCTGAGATTTGAGATTTCTGGAGAATTTCCTAAATACAAATAATTAAAACTTATTTATATAATTAACAGTGAACCTATAGGCAAGGTATTTAGAGTACTTGTCATAGAGAATGAAATTGATAGTAGATACTATCAATTCAAGAAAATAGTCTCTATTCTTTCATTCTGTAACACTATTTTATTTTCATTTAGGCAGTTAATTGCTCATTTGCAAGTTTTCTCTAAATTTTCAAATCCACGGGCCTTATATCTGGAATCCAAATTATATGAGTTGTATCTTCAGGTAAGTGAAATAAATTCTTGGCACTATAATTCTTTGCGAACTTTTCTCTATCATTTTCTTTGCCAGAGTAAACTTTTAGGCTTTCGATAATTATTTGTTCAATAGGGGCCCATGTCTGCATTTTAAATAATAATTTTTTTTTAAATTCATAGACATATTTTCTGTTATCTTGAGAAATAGTTTTTGGCAGCACTTATTTAGTTGATTTTAAAGGCATTTTGGGTGACAGATCAGCTGTATCAACAGTGATAATAGCAAAGCACATATATCGTGGGAATTAGCTTTTAGTAGAGGATGGGGGTTATACCAAAAACAGTTGGCTAATTTTTCTTTCTAGTAAGTCTGCCTTCATGGAGGGCTAGGATTTCAGGATCTATTAGAGTGAGTGAAGACAGATAGTTGGAATAATAATCTACTGCAATCATAATGTACGATCCTGAATTTCAGAAAAGGTTGCAAAAAATTTAATGTCAGAAGCAGAGTAAGCGTTGAATGTCATTCTAAGCTATCTGGGGAAATGAAATTTTCTTTTTTCATTTGGATATAAAATGTTATAGGTGAAACTTTTTTCATTTTAGCAGAATTTATCCATGTTCTACCCATAAATTCTGATAGACTTTGTTTATAAAGCAGAGTTCAAAAGTCTGTTGTCCATGGGAAGCAAAGTTCTTTTTTATTTTTTATTTTCTTTTCCTTTTTAGAGACAGGGTCACACTCTGTCACCCAGGCCAGAGTACAGTGGCCCAATTATATCTCACTGTAACCTTGAACTCCTGGTAAATGGACCTTCCTGTCTCAGCCTCCCAAGTAACGAGGACTACAGGTGCCCGCCACTGCACCTGGTTAATTTTATTTTTTGTAGAGACGGGGTCTTGCTATGTTGCTTAGGTTGGTCTCAAACTCCTGGCCTTAAGTGATCCTCCCGCCTGAGCCTCCCAAAGTGCTGAGATTATAGGAGTGAGCCACCACTCCTAGCCAGGAAGCAAAATTCCAAACTTACTAATTGGAGAGACCTCACAACCAAGTCATCTTTCCTGGCATCTTATTGACTACTGTCAACCTCATAGGATAAGAGATTTTCCTTATTACATGATCAACCCAGTTGGCTTAAGTC
The DNA here is from genome assembly GCA_963574435.1 of Cheirogaleus major. Taxonomy (NCBI): domain Eukaryota; kingdom Metazoa; phylum Chordata; class Mammalia; order Primates; family Cheirogaleidae; genus Cheirogaleus; species Cheirogaleus major. The sequence goes on along the minus strand of CAUYPO010067961.1, from coordinate 10,667 downwards.
TAGATTCACATACAGAATTGGCCTCAACCAGGGTCTGGCCATGGGATGCAAATTTCAGTTTCCTTTCCATTTTTTTTTTTTTTTTTTTTTTTGCATATATTCTATTTATCCTCCTTTACTTCTAGGAAAGGCTGTTGTCAGGAATCAGCTTTAACTCTCATCTAAATATTTAGACTTTAGGAAATCCAATTTAGCAAAATAACACAAGTAAATTGATATCCCATGGCACATGTATATATGACTTCATTAACTTATTCTTTAAAATATCATTCTTAGTTGTTGCTACACCAAGATCAAACGGTGCAAAAAATAGCCTTGGATTGCATAATGACATATAAACATCCCCATATACTTCCTTACAGGTAAGTTATTTGAAGCTTAAGGAAATGTTATTTCTTTGGCTGGTTTTTTTCTTTCTACATAAGATCCCCTTCTAGAATAATTTCTTGAAGGCCTGGGAAGGTTCCCTTTTTTCTAAGGCTATATCATATTGCTATTTCCAGGCATGAAATGAAAACTGGAAGTATGTTTGTTAAGAGTTGTTTTCCATAGATAATAAAGTAGAAAAGAAAATATTAATTTAAAAATATGTTCTATGAAGGTTATATCATTTCTCTCTCCTTGCTAATGCCATAAAATCTTGGTGGTTACTTAGGGAATCATAATCACTCCAAGAACTGAAGAAAGCTTTTATGTAATGCTCCTTAAACAGCTTAATTATGGACTAAATCTAACCTCTTCTAATCTGTTTAACCTTTTGAAATTTGAAAACATATCATTTTGGAAGAAATTTTGTGAGGTTTTTCCTTTATGGATGTCAACTGCAATATGAATTATATACCTTATTACCCTGTGTACGTATTATTCTATACTTGCATTTTTCAAAAGTACTGTTGATAAAGTGATGATTTGTACTGTTTTCTATTTTTAAAGGGAAAACTTACAAAGGTTGCTTGAAGACAGAAGCTTTAAGGAAGAGATAGTGCATTTTAGCATTTCAGAGGATAATACTGTAGTGAAAACAGCCCACCGAGCAGATCTGTTTCCTGTTCTGATGAGGTATTTATACTGTTTAAAAACTGATTTTTTTAAAAATTAATCACAAACACAGTTATGAGTATAGTAGTATGATTCTTTCAACAATTGTAATAGAATATTTCAGTTTGTATTTTTTTTTATTTTTTTTTTTTAACTGGACCTTTTGGGGAAGTCAAATTGTTATAGGGACTAATTTAGGGTATTTTGTTCCTAACAAAAACAGTTTCTAACATAGAAACTATCAATAGTAGATAAAACTCACAAATACAAAAGCTCTTTGGGGATCTCCATAATTTTTAATAGTGTAAAACGATCCTAGTATTAAAAAGTTTGAAAGCCACTGTTTTTGTATTCTGAGTAACGCATTAAGTTTTATCATGTTAAGAAGCAGCTTTTGGGCAGGGCGCGGTGGCTCACGCCTATAATCATAGCACTCTGGGATGCCGAGGCGGGAGGATCGCTCAAGGTCAGGAGTTCAAAACCTGCCTGAGCAAGAGCAAGACCCCATCTCTACTAAAAATAGAAAGAAATTAATTGGCCAACTAAAAATATATAGAAAAAATAGCTGGGCATGGTGGCTCATGCCTGTAGTCCCATCTACTCGGGAGGCTGAGGCAGGAGGATCCCTTGAGCCCAGGAGCTTGAGGTTGCTGTGAGCTAGGCTGATGCCACGGCACTCTAGCCTAGGAAACAGAGTAAGACTGTCTCAAAAAAAAAAAAAAAGAAGGCTGGAGACTTTACACAGTGGCCACAGTGGTGTTCCTGGTACACTGCCACAGCCCAGAGGACGAGGAAGAGAAGGGGCTTCCCCAGGCCAGGAACCAGAAAGCACCCCTGCACCTGCCCCAGGCCTATGCCAAGCCCTGTAGGTCCAACCTCTTTGCCTTCCGAATCATGATGTCAGTAGAGTGGCGGAGGTGTGCTCTGTCCCCTTCCCTCCAGTGAGGACAGAAGTGCCACAAGGAACAGCCCTACCTCGACAGCTTGTCAAGCAGCATTGCGGAGATAGCAGACCGGCCCTGCAGAGCCCAGGAAGCCCCAGGAGTGCAGGAGGGTGTTATTTGCACCCCAGGCTGCTGGCGTCAGAGCTGTTGCCCTGCTGTTGGCACTGCGGAGTGGTGCAGAGTCGGGGGTGGAGGACACTTTTGGAGCCTGTGCCCACCTGTCTTACCCGTAGGAGACTGTGGGCAAGGCCAACCCAAGGCAGTCTCTCTGCATGCAGGGCAAGGGGCAATGGTCTCTGCACTCAGGCCGACTGGGCACCTCCCTTTTCTTTTCGCTAATAGACAAGTAAGGCTTGGGGGCTCCGGAACTAGCTGTGGTCCTTGCTATTAGGGGAACAGCTGCTCCCCATCCTGGCATCCCCACCTGCCAAGGTGAGCAGCCCACCCTTTCTGAAGCACCCCTCGTTGCCTGGGAAGGAGAACTGACCTGTCGGGCTCACCCAGCCCTCAGGGTCTCCCTTGTAGACTGCCTGTCCCCAGCAGTCACACTGTCCTGGGCTGCTCTTCCCATGTGCCAGGTGAGCCCAGGCGAGCCCAGGCGAGCCTCTGGCTGCCCAGTAATTCCAGCACCCAGAGGGAAGATTCACGGTGGATGGGCCATGTTATCGCTGAGCCCATCTTTGGTGGGGTCACATTCCAAAACCCACCCTTATCAGTGACAAACTACTTTGTCCTTATCTGTCCCTGTATCTTACTTCTCAATCAGTCCAAACACAGGGAGGAGACGGAAGCATCCTCCTCCCAGCACCCCTCGCCAGCCTGGCTCCACGGCAGACGCTATGTCCCTCTTGCAGTGCAGCCCCTTCAGCTGACCTTCAGTGGCTTGAGGTGGCTTATCACAGATAGACTGGCTATTGTGACTCAGAGGCAACCACTAGGTGGTCCTGAGCCAGGTGACCTGAGAAATGCCATGTCAGGGTTCTGAGGCAGACAGTTCTGGACTCATCCCCACTTTCCGGCTGTGTGACCTTGAGCAAGTACCTTAACCTCTCTGAGCCTGAGTTTGACCCTGTTGAAGAATTCATAGAATTCCTCCCGAGGTTTTGATGAATATTGGCAATATCGTATCCATTATGGTTTGGTTTGGCTACATGTAACAGAGCCATCCCCACAAAAGACGCCATAGACAAGCTAGAAGCTCATTTCTCTCATAAGTAATAAATCTGGAGCTGACCGATCCAGGGTGGTTGGCAGCTCCACAACATTCTCAGGGCCACAGACCCTGCTGTCCTGCTCCTCCCCATTCTCAGCAGTCTCCAGCCTCAAAGCCCCTCTGTGGTCCAAAGGGGGCTGCTGGGGCTCCAGCCATCAAGACTGCAGGACCGATGGAGAAAGTTGGAAAAGTTCAAGGGCAGCAAAATTCCCTCCTGGGAGTCCTGGCTGAGTCAGCTCTTCTTTTAAGCAGTCTTCCTGGACGTCTCCCACAAACCTTCTCCTTTTAACTTGTTGGCCAAAACTGAGTCTCTCGGCTCTGCTCAGTGGTTAGGAGGGAAGCTGGGAAATGCCGTCTTTTATTCTGGCCAGATATGTGCCCGCCTGAGAACCACGGTTCTGTTGCACAGTGGAAGGGGAGAGCATGGGGCTTGTCTGAGGTAAACCCACAATAAACGGTCACTGAGGTTGCAGCTGATGTCACCACACGCCCAGAACAGCCACAGCTGTGCCTCAGCTCTGAGGTCTCGCCTCATGCCTAACCTCCCATGGTGTCTAGCCCAGCAGGGTCCTCACTGTCCTGCAGCCTGGAGAGGGGCCAAGGTGTAAAAGGACAAAAACCACACCTGGAGAGAGATAATGGAAGGGCGAGGGGGTAGGGCTGACCTGAACAGCCCAGGGACAGAGCAGACCGGAGAGGCAGGTGTCAGTTCCATGCAAGGAACTGGGGCTTCCTGGGCTGAGGGAGGGGTGCAGGTGGCAGAGGTGGGGCCAGCTGCACCTGGGAGGGAACACATCCCCTCCCCAAGGAGACCCTGACAAGGTCGAGGGGAGGCGGTGGCACCCGCTGCTCCCGTATGCAGGAACAGACTCCACGGAGGGTCCCAGCTCTTGCAGAGGCACCTGAACAAAGATTTCTCCCGAATCTCAGCCTTCCTGGCCCCAGAGTGGACACAGACTCGGAGAGCTGGGGACCCGGGCTGGACATCTCCCTCCTGCCAGTTCTGCTCAGGGACCTGCCTCATGCTCATGCGAGCACCTGAGACATGTCCCGTGGGCATCACGGTGGTGACTGAGAGGGGAGCCCTGTCCTTATATAGTTGTCTGTCCACTTGGTGATTCCGACACACTCGAAATGTCTAGATAAACATCTAGTTTTTTCAACATTTTACTCTTAAAATCTTGAACATACAGAAGTGTAGGAAGAATGTTCCATGAACATCCACACACCCTCCATGCAAACTCATGCGCTCAGCTGCAGACAGGATCACATTGAGCTGGGGATTAAGTTTCCCCCACGCACTTTGGGGAACACTTTCAAACCATAACTGTCCCCCGGCTCCAATTCATCTCTCACATACAGTTGGGGCTCAAACACACAGCCCAGGGGCCCCCTGGGAACCAAGGTGCTGGGGTGTCTCTTGTGTAGAACCTCAACTCCCCCCACACACCTCTGGGCCCCCAGCATGGAAAAACTCCATCTCAGGGCCCTCTGCCCCAAGCCAGGGCAGGGCCAGGGATATCCTGCCCCCAGACTGGCCTCCCCCGGTGAGGATTTGACAACCCCAGGCAGCCACTCCCCCCCACCCCTGGGATGTGACTGAGCAGGGACAGCGAAGGAATCCAGGGACACGTCACCCATGGTGGGTTGGAGCTTTGGGTGGGGTGCTGCGTGGGTGAGAAGTGGGGCCCACACCTCAGCCCAGAGGGTGGGCTCACACTGGCTAAGCCAACAAGACGACACCCCAAGGCCAGCCATGGTTCCCGGGCTCGTACCCAACGCCACCTGCCACCTGCATCCCTGGCAGCAGAAGGGGTGTGGGGAGGGGAGACAGGCACAGGGCAAGTGGCACCCAGGTTTTGTGAGGCCTCCCTTTAAAGGACAGAATACAAACTTACAGAAACAAAATTAGGTGTGACAGCGAATATTTATTTAGAATGAGAAAAAATTAAGGCAAAAGTTTTAAAAAGCTGACAAATACCACAAATATACAAAATCTAGAAAAACAACATAATATTTTTATTAGCAGCCTGATCCATCTCAAAATAGTTTCTCCTGTATTTTTTGGCTGCAAAGGATTCAGTCATCTCAACGTATGATAATTTTATACCGTCTTCTATAGAAGGAATAGAAATCTAATTCTCTGGCTCACGTCTGTAATCCTAGCACTCTGGGAGGCCGAGGCGGGTGGATCGCTCAAGGTCAGGAGTTCAAAACCAGCCTGAGCAAGAGTGAGACCCCATCACTACTAAAAATAGAAAGAAATTAATCGGCCAACTAAAATATATAGAAAAAATTAGCCAGGCATGGTGGCGCATGCCTGTAGTCCCAGCTACTCAGAAGGCTGAGGCAGAAGGTCTGCAGTATAGCTAAAGGTTTGTGCACGCCACACACTAGGAGTTCTGGTCGATTCCAGTTGCAAGATTTCCATTTGGAGCAGGAAGCAATGCCCGGTGCACATCTACAATTGCACACTGTGCACCAGCGACAGATGTCGTTTCCATCCTGGCTAGGTGCCGACGAGAGTGGGAACCTCTGCTTACAATCGCACACATCTCAGGGCTGCCGGGTGCCCCAGACAGCCTGGGCTCTGTGCACTGGGCACCTCGAGGCCCATCCACCACCCACAGTGCTGGCACCTCCACCTGAGCTCCTGCCCTGCACCTGCAGGTCACGGTGCCAAAGGGACAATTGGTGCCCGGGTCTCAGTCTACAAAGGTGACCGAGAGAGGTCAGTGCCATTGAAAGGGAAGTTTCCAGTTACCCGCAGCTCTCCTAGAAACGAGGGGCCTGGCACACCCCAGGGCCACATGGGAAGCTCCAGCCTCCGTGAGGACGAAAGGGGAAGGCCAGGCCAGACACTTTGTTGGGGTCTCCATGGAAAGGCAAGGCAGGGTGGGGAAACAGTTTAGGACTGGCCTGTTTGAATAATTCTGGCGAGCTTTGGGGCTGTCCCTAGTTTCTGGTACGTGGCCGTGTGTTGATTTAGGGCAGGGAAAACATTGGCTTGGTATTCAAGAGTTGAATAAAGGAAGTGCTTCAGAGGCTGGTCTTGGGGTGGCAGGGGAAATGTAAACACCTGGCTGTTAGTTTGACCCTGTAATTAATGGATACCAATCTAAGAAAGTGGAGTTAGAACTAGGAAGGAGTCAGCAGGGGTCCGGTGGGGGCACCCTGGGGTGTTTCTTCCTCTGTCTCTCACCTTTCCTGAGAATAGATCCTGTTCTGCCAAAAACCACAGTACCTCAGCCACCCAGTGAGAGCCCACGTTGACAGATACGAACCATGTGACCATCTCAATAGATACAGAAAAGTGTTCAATAAAACTCAGTTTCTGTTCTTAAGAAAGAGCCTTAGCCGCCTAGGCAGAGAGGGCCCGTTGTGATCTGACGAAGGCTGTCTCCCGCAGAAGAGAGCAGTCCCTGCAGTGAATGGGAAAGTGTTGAAAGCTTCTGTTTGCGACTCCAGGAGACAAAGACACCCATTAGTGCCACAGCACAGGAGTTGCAGAAAGTTTGTAAAGAAGGAAACAAACCGTCTTTATTCACAGATAATGTCGTTGTCTGTGCAAAAGAGTCTAATGAATCCACAGAGAAATTGTGAGAATTCGTAAGGAGTTCAGCGAAATTGTTGGATTCTAAGTCCGTAGGCAAGATTCAATTTTATTCCTATATATTAGCAACAAGGTTGGAAAAATAAAATTTTATAAAAAGACATTCTTTATAGTAGCACAAAAATATCAAGAATCTAGGAACAATATATAAGACCATTCTGGCTGGGCCCCATGGTTTACGCCTATAATCCCAGCACTCTGGGAGGCTGAGGCAGGAGGATCCCTTGAGGTCAGGAGTTCAAGACCAGCCTGAGCAAGAGTGAGACCCATCTCTACTAAATATAGAAAAATTAGCCCGGTATCATGGCATGCGCCTGTAGACCCAGCTACTTGGGAGGCTGAGGTAGGAGGATCACTGGAGCCCAGGAGTTTGAGGCTGCAATAAGCTACAATGATGCCACTGCAATCCAGCCCAGGCGACAGAGACTCTGTCTCAAAAAAAAAAAGTCACTCTAAGGAAATATATAAATGTTATTAATAGACATGAAAGATGGTCTAAATAAATGGAGATACCATGTTCATAGATTAGAAGACGCAACATAGATTCTTCCCAAAGTAATTAATTTTTTCCAAGTCAATTTACAGAACCAAACAAATTTCTATCGAAATCTCAACCAGGTGTTTGTGAAACTTGAAATAGTTACTCTAAAATTTATATGGAAATACAAATTCAATCCCACACGTATTTATTGAGTGCCTGAGTGCAGTCCGGGGTCTTGGGGTGCCTTGGAGAATAGCACACTTAAAGCCCCTGCCTGTGGAGCTTGTGTTCCAGTAGGAGAGACACACGATGAACAAACAAAAATAAGCAAGTCGCCCAGCACAGTAGAACCTGAAATGAAGACTACGGCAAGGTGAGGGGCACCAGGAGACTGGGGCGGGGGGCGGGGCAGGTTGCAGAATTAACAGGATGGTGGAGTGAGCTTTGTTGAAGGTGACACTTGCGAGACAGAGAACAGCAGGGAGGATAAAAGGTGGGAGGAGGTGCTCTACGAGATACCAGGGCTATAGCTTCACCAGGGACTTCGCAAATGCCTGGTACAGATGAAAAAGTATCCAACTGCATTAACAGTTAATTTGGAAATCAGAAATTGCACGTTAAATCTGCAATGGATGCTACTGTGACTCGAGCGGGCGGCAGCGAGACATCAGGACTGATGGTAACCCCTCAGTCACTGCCACACTCTGCCTGCGGGCGTGCAGATGCACTCAACCATTCTGGACACAGTGGCGAGCTACCTACCAAAGCTGAAGCAATGCAAGCTGGAAGACCCAGCAGTTCCCCTGCTAGGCTTACAGAACTAAACTGGGATCCACTCCCCCGCGCAGTCGCCAGGTGCCGAAGCCAAGAGTTGCAACCAGAGAGGCCTGGTCGTTGCACGGTGCCAAGCAAGGAATATGGGCAGCTGATGCTTAAGGCTTGAACTCCGCGATGTTAAAGGCAGGGGTACATTGCAGACAGGCAAAACTGTAAATCCATACGTGAGGCTATACATTGGCCTGGCCCAAAAGGCAGGCCGTCCTGAAGCGGGGCCTATGGGTCACAGGTGGATTCAGGGATTCCTGTGTAACTGGCCCATGAACAAATTTCAAGGACCTCCCCCCCACCACCACCACATGTTTTTTACAACAGTCTCCTTGGCTAACTACTTGACCTTCAGAGTTGTTTCCTGGAAATATTGAATTCTCGGCAAGACAAAGGAGCTGAGGTTCTGGAGGCCCCAGGGCAGACTTCCTGCAGCCAAGGCCCACCACCTGCCCCAACTGCAGCCCCGGGCACGTGGCCCCTCCTTTGAGAGCTCATGATCTCCCTTATTGGGAGAGACCGATTTGAGGCAGCTTCTCTGTTTTCCCCAGCAAGACGCCTGTCACATAAAAATTCCTTTCTTCCTTGGCAATCCTCCTTGTCTCAATAATTGGATCTTTGAGAGTGAGCAGCTGACCTAGGCTGAAACTCCTTTACGGTTTCCACAACACTTGGTTTAGCAGAACTTGTTAAGATGGGTGTGACTTTCTCTGGGCCCCTGGGGAGAAATTTAGAACAAACAAAGGAGGTCAAAATTCAATTCCTCAGTTCCCCCATCTGCATTTTCCATCTGGTGAGGGTTTCGAACAAATATGTATGTTAGCAGGCCATCCTTCAGTTCTCATAGGGAGCCAAATGCCTCATGGCTCTGGCTTGTTGGAGGCCACTGTCATTCCCATTCGCTTTTCTAGGATAGTGTCCCTGCTCGTCTCACTAGGTAAATACTCCAAAAAAATGCAAGCTTGTGGGCACCTGCTATTAGCACTATCACTGACAACTGCCCCACTCAGAAACAAGCCAAATGTGTATAATCAGTGCAGTACAGTCACACAGTAGGGTGCCACACAGATTAGGGTGCACAAACCAGAGCTACGCAGAATGCAGGGTCCCACAACATGGCACTGGTGGAGGGAAAGAGGGCACAAGAATACATGCAGTATGATATCTGCATAAAGCTCAAACCAAGCCAGATCGTTTAAGGGTGCAATCAAAGTTGTAAAATTATAAATAAAAACGCAAGGAAATGATTACAATAAAAATTAAAGTAGTGATTACCCCTATGGAGGAGGGAGGGGTTAGGATTGGGAGGGGGTCCTTGAGGCCCCAATAATGTTCTATGGCTTAGCCTGGCTAGCAGTCAGACAGGCATGCACCCTAAAACTATTAGTCAGACAATAATGCATGTTTTATGTACTCTTCGGTATTTGTGTCATATTTCACAATAAATGCTTTCCACGGCATGGATGTGTCCTGAGCACGCCTTTGGGTCAGTAGCTGAGCCATCTCTACAGTCCCCGGCAGGGGGGCTACCCTGGGCTGAGCCAGGCCTGGCTAGAGGCTGGAGGGTCCATTCAATCCTTAGTGAGTTAGTGACTGACTTGAGATTTCACCAAGCTCAACAGAGGGGTGAGTCCTTGGCAGAGAGTGGCTCTGCGACAGTCCCTGGAAGGGTTTCCACTGCCTATTAGTCCCTTCCAGGCCCAGGTCCCAGCCTAGTCCTTTGGGTGAGAACCCAACCTTCCACACAGGCCATCTCTGTGACCCGACAGTGTCCAGGTGTAGACATAGCCCTCTGCAGCTCTGAGTTGAAGTGCCAGGCCCTCTGTGACCCCAAAAAGCTGGGGTTCCTCAAGTATCCACAAACTCCCCTGAGGGGGACTACAGACTCCTGTGAGGTTGGCTCAGGTCTCTCGGCAGAGTTCATTCACCCACGCTCCTGTTACTGGTGCCTGCCCAGGACCCAGCCAGGTGGCCCACCCCACTCCTGCCCCAGGGCCTTTGCTATGCAAGAAAGCCCCAGAAAGCAGGGCTCACGGGCTAAAGGGAGTGTAACCGCAGCAGGCCCATCGCCTGATGTGCACAGCACTCAGTACGCCCAGACACCGGGTTGCAGCAGAGACAGAGGTTTAATGGCAGGGCTGCCGGGCGAGGAGGTGAGAGGAAACCTCACATCCGCCTCCCCAGGAGTCTGGGGCCAGGGATTTTTTTTATTTATTTATTTATTTATTTTATTTATTTTTTTTTTTTGAGACAGAGTCTCACTCTGTTGCCTGGGCTAGAGTGCCGTGGCATCAGCCTAGCTCACAGCAACCTCCAACTCCTGGGCTTGAGCAATCCTTCTGCCTCAGCCTCCCGAGTAGCTGGGACTACAGGCATGCGCCACCATGCCCAGCTAATTTTTTTATATATATGTTTTTAGTTGGCCAATTAATTTCTTTCTATTTATAGTAGAGACGGGGTCTCACTCTTGCTCAGGCTGGTCTCGAACTCCTGACCTTGAGCAATCCACCCGCCTCGGCCTCCCAGAGTGCTAGGATTACAGGCGTGAGCCAC
>CAUYPO010067957.1:0-16578 GCA_963574435.1 Cheirogaleus major | reverse complement strand
CTCCTTATACATGTTACAAAACCCAAACCTGCAGCTCCTTTGTTCAGTATGCTATACAGTATTTCTTGGGTGATTTTGACTTGTTAGCTTACCATTCTTCTTTAAGTTTCCTCTATTTTGTGCTACTTAGGGATTTCTCTTCTTTTCCTTTGAGTTCAAATGTAAATCACATTATAAAGTATATATAATAAAAAAAAGTGCATTTGTTTCTTTGTTGGCTGAGTCTACTATGTTCCCAGAATTTCATGTTCTAGAAGGTCAATTGGAATTTTAAAATACAAATTTTAATAATATTTAAAATGAGAGACTTCTGTTTTCTATCTGAATTATAGGCATACCTCAGAAATATTGTGAGTTTGATTCCAGACTACAATGATAAACTAAACGCCATAATAAAGTGAGTCACATGCATGTTTTGGTTTCTTGGTGCATATAAAAGTTATGTTTATACTATACTGTAGTCTATTAACTGTGCAATAGCACTGTGTATAAAAATACAATGTATATATCTTAATCAAAAGCGCTTTATTGCTAAAAAACACTAATGATCATCTGAGCCTTCAGTGAGTCATAATCTTTTTGTTGGTAGATGGTCTTGCCTTGATGTCGATGGCCTCTGACCGATGAGGGTGGTGGTTGATGAAAGCTGGGGTTACTGGGGCAATTTCTTAAAATAACACAACAATGAAGTTTGCCACATCAATTGACTCTTCCTTTCATGAAAGATTTCGCTGTAGAAAAACACATTTCTCTCTTTACCCACAGTAGAACTTCTTTCAAAATTGGAGTCAATCCTCTTGAACCCTGCCACTGCTTTAGCAACTAAGTTTATGGAATATTCTAAATCCTTGGTTATCATTTCAACAATATTCACAGCATCTTCACCAGGAGTTGATTGCACTTCAAGAATTCACTTTTTTTTCTCACTCATGAGAAGCAACTTCTCATCCATTCAATTTTATCATGAGATTGTGGCAATTCAGCCACATTTTCAGGCTCCACTTTTAATTCTATTTTTTTCTTGATATTTCTACCACATCTGTAGTTACTTCCTCCACTGAAGTCTTGAATTCTTCAAAGTCATCTATAGGGGTTGGAATCAACTTCTTTCAAACTGCTAATAATGTTGATATTTGGACCTCCTTCCTTGAATTATAAATGTTCTTAATGCCACCTTAAATGGTGAATATTATCCAGAGGTTTTCAATTTACTTTACTCAGATTCATGAAACACTATGGTAGCTATAGCCTTATAAAATGTGTTTCTTAAATAATAACACATGAAAGTCAAAATTACCCCTTGACCCATGGGCTGCAGAATGGGTGTTGTATTAGTAGGCATGTAAACAACATTAATATCTGTACATCTCTATCAGAGCTTGTGGGAAACCAGGTGTATTGTCAATGAATGGTAATATTTTGAAAGGAATCTTTCATTCCTTAGTTGTAGGTCTCCACAGTGGGCTTAAAATATTCAGTAAGCTGTGCTGTAAACAGATGTGTTGTCATCCATGCTTTGTCGTTCCATTTATAAAGCACAGGGATAATGGATTTAGCATAAGTCTCAAGGGTCCTAGGATTTTCAGAATGGTAAATGAGCATTGGCTTTAACTTAAAGTCATCACCTGCATTAACCTTTAACAAGAAACTCAATCTATCCTTTAAGGCTTTGAAGCTAGGCATTGACTTCTCCTCTGTAGCTATGAAAGTCCTAGATGGTATCTTTTTCCAGTATAAAGCTGTTTTGTCTACATTGAAAAATCCATTGGTTAGTGTAGCCACCTTCATTGATAATCTTATCTATATCTTCTGGATAACTTTTTGCAACTTCTACATCAGCACTTGTTGCTTTACCTTATGCTTTTATGTTATGGAGACAGCTTCTTTCCTTAAATCTCACGAACCAAACTCTGCTAGCTTTCAACTTTTCTTCTGCAGTTTCCTCACCTCTCTCAGCCTTCATAGAATTGAAGAGAATTAGGGTCTTGCTCTGGATTAGGCTTTGTCTTAAGGGAATGCTGTGACTGGTGTGATCTTCTGTCTAGACCACTCAAACTTTCTCCATATCAGCAATAAGGCCGTTTCACTTTCTTATCATTCACGTGTTCACTGGAGTAGCAATTTAATTTCCTTCATGAACTTTTCCTTTGCATTCAAAACTTGGCTGTTTGGCACAAGAGACCTAGCTTTCAGCCTGTCTCAGCTTTCAACATGCTTTTTTTCACTACGTTTAATCATTTCTACATTTTGATTTAAAGTGAAAGATGGGCCACTCTTCCTTTACCCTTGAACACTTAGAGGACATTGTAGGGTTATTAGTTGCCTTAATTTCAATATTATTGTGTCTTAGGGAATAGGGAGGCTTGAGGAGAAGGATGGAGACAAGGAAATGGCCAACTGGTGGATCAGTCAGACCACACACAACATTTATCAATTAAGTTCACCATCTTATACGGACAGGGTTCATGGCACCCCAAAACAATTTCAATAGTAACCTCGAAGATTACTGATCACAGAGCACTGCCACAGATATAATGAAAAAGTGTGAAATGTTTTGAGAATCACCAAAGTGTGATGCAGAGACAGGAAATAAGCACGTGCTTTTAGAAAAATGGGGCCGATAGACTTCCTCCATGCGGGGTTGCCACAAATCTTCAATTTGTAAAAAACACAATAATCTGTGAAGTGCAATAAAGTGAAGCACAATAAAATGAGGTATGCCTGTACCACTAAAGTAACTCACAACAGGATAAATTAAGACTGACAGTAAACCTATTGTGAAATCTAGAAGGAATTTCTACTATTAAGTTGATTGAACTAGATTGAAAAGTGTAATTGATGGTCCATTTTCCAAGCTCATGAGAAATCTGCTAACTCCAACGTAGTTAGAAAATCTCTCCCTCCCTCATGTATTCTCTGCCCTCTTGTTTATAAACACATGCTCTTTCCTAACGAGATATCTCTCTCTCCACTGTATGTGCTTTTACTTGAGATACATAGAGAGCTATTCTCTTTCACCTCCCACTTGCCTCCCATATTTCAACTCCATCTCCAAACCACACCTATATTGCTTCTCCTTCAGCATCTAGCAAAAGACTGAAATTGTCAAAATGCAACTGCATGAAGTATGTGGAGAGGGAAAGAGCCGATAATGATAGGCTGAATGTTGGGAGTCAAAAACCTTTAGGAAAAACATGCAGGATTGATTCAGCAAAAACACTGGTAGCAGTGCATTCTAGAGATTTCAGTTGATGACATCAATATACAGCATAATATACAGCAAAGCATTGGAGTTAGGAAAAGTCTTGAGATATTTACATGAAGCTGTCATCCATTGGACATCCAGCAATCTAATGGCAAGGAGGAATTTCACACACCCTGATTTTTAGCAAATGTTACATCTAGGAAGATAGTCCTTTACACAGGGAGGAATATGCAGAAGAAAATCAACATGGAACCAATGAAAATATACTGCATAGTCCAGGAAAGGAAAGATCATCTTGAAGATGGGGAAGAAAAGCTTACTCTTAAAGATCATTTATTAGAGGGAACAGGAGAAAAATATTGTAAATATTTAAATATACTGCATCAAAACCTGGCATTCTTTCTCCTGTAGTTGAAGACAGTAAAGAAGTAACATAGGAATAGCAAATGACAGAGATGGAAAAAAAAGTGAGAGCAAGGAATGATCATTAAAAAATTAAAAGGATAATGGTAGAAACAAAACTCATACCAGGGGCAGTAAAGAGGAGAACTCATAGCATGGAAACAGTTATAATAATGTGAAGTATATATTTGAGAAACCTTAGATTAGATGGAAATGGATAGATAAATGAAAATTTTGTGAAGAGAAAGGAGTGACACAATATCTAAGATAAACATGATCATTACTTCTAAAAAAGAAGTCAAAAGAATTGGGAAAAATTGAAAGGTTGAAAAAGTTATTTTTTAAACCAAAAAGGAAAATGACCCACCAGAGAATGCAGATCAAATAATCACTATGTTCTATGTAATGTGAATAAATGTTTGCATCCTATTGCGTGAAATTTAAATACATGAATAAATTAAACATGAAGCTTAATTAGCAGTTTCACCCAAGAACTCACAGAAATAAATATCACACCAAGATGAGTTGAAGGACACATCATTCATATCATCACATGATTCAAATCTTTTGAAGTTGATTACCGTAAACAAGTTGCATGGCTCTTTTTATCTCTCAGATTTATTGAGGTATAATTGACAAGTAAATGTGTATTTATTTAAGGTATATAACTTGAAGTTAACATATGTATACACTGTGAAATAATCCCCAGAGTCAAACTATTTAATAATTTGCATATCCAATATGTGACATAGTTTACCATTTTCTTTCTATTGTGTGTGTGTGTGCATGTGTGTATGGTGTAAGAATACTTAAGATCTACCCTCTTAGGAAATTCCAAATATACAATACAATATTGTGTACTACAATCACCTTGTTTTGTATTAAATCTCTAGAACTTGTTCATCTTGCAAAACTAAAACTTGGTGTCCTTTGATCATCTTTTTATTTTTCTCTCCCTCAACCATTGCAAACCACTATTCTCCTCTCTATTTCTGTGAGTTTGAATATTTTAGATTCCACATAAAAGTGAAATCGTGCGGTATAGTATTTATCTGAGTCTGGCTTATTTCACTTAGTATAATGGGCTAATGTCCTCCAGGTTCATCCATGTTTCTGCAAAGGTCAGGATTTTCTTATGCCTGAATAAAATTCCATTACACACACACACACATTTTCTTTCTCCAATCATCTGTTGAAGGACATTTAGGAATGGACATTTAGGTTGTTTCCATATCTTAGCTTTTGTGAATAATGTTGCAATGAACGTATGAGTGTAGGTATGTCTTCAAGATACTGATTTCATTTCCTTTGGATATATTAATATATTGAGAAGTGGGACTGCTAAGTCCTATGGCAGTTCTATTTTTAATTTTTTGAGGAACCTCCACACTGTTTTCCATATGGCTGCACCAATTTACATTCCCACCGACAATGTACAAGGGTTCTTTTTCCCAGTTGTACGGTTTTTATACTCAATATTCAAAGAGCCAAAAGTGATTTGAAATGGATTTAAAAATATTTTTGGAATATATTTTGTTGTTGTGTAATAACATACAGACACATCATAAAGTGTATTCTTTTGTAACCACTACCTGGGTTAGGAAGCCTCATACCTAAGACATGAAGCCTTCAAGCCCTCAGGCCTCTTCATAATCACTATTTGCTCCTCCTCCCCCTTTTTGGATAACAATTACCTTTTCTTTACTATATAAGCCCACATCACTAAATAGTATAGTTTAGGATTGTCTATTTTTGAGTTTTCTATAAATGTAATCATACTGTGCAAATTCTGTTGTATCTTTATTCCTTCACTCAACATTATGAGTTTCATTCATGTTGGTTATATGTAGCTGTGATTCTTTCATTTTCATTGCTATTTAGTGTTTTTTAATGAAAACATCACAGTTTATATATACATATATATAAATTCTTTGAATATTGCAAATCTTGCTTCTATAAAATTGCTGTATGTGTCTTCTGGTGATCATGTGTACATAACTCTGTTGGTTATATGCCTAGGAATAGAATTGCAGGATAACAGGCTCGTGGTATGGGCTTCATCACCTTATTAGACAATATCAAAGAGTTTTCTAAGTTTGTTAAAACAATTGGTAGTCCCATCAGCTGTGTACAAGAGTTGCATTTGCTCCAGATCACCACCAACATTTGGTATTATCAGCTGTTCAAATTTTATCTGAGCTGTTACATGTAAATGGTATCACATTTCAGCTTTAATTTCCAATTCTTTGATGAGTAAAGATTGAACAAAAATTTCCTAGTTTTATTAACCATTTGACCTCTTTAATAAGTGTCTTTTCACAACTCTTGCCTATCTTTCTTGTCTTTTCTTAATTGATTTCTAGGAAATCTTTATGTATTTCAAATAAATGCCCTTTGTTTGTATGTGTGACAAATATATTCTCTGGCTTTTGTTCCCCTGTCTTTTTATGGTAGCTTTTAAGGAAACTTTAGTTTTAATTTACTTATATTTATCAATCTTTATGGTTATTTTTGTTTTATTGAAAAAATCACTTCATATGCAAATTTATAAAGTATTATTGTATATTGACCTCAGAAAACTTTATTCATTTTTCTTTCAAATTTATGTTTACAATTTTCATGAATTTGATATCTTTTATATAGTGGGGATCGGGGTTCTAATTTTATTTTATTCTTCTTATGGCTTATCCAATTATCCCAGAAACATTTATTGAAAATATGTACCTGCTCCACAGCTCTGCAGTTTCACTTCTGTATAAGTGAAGTATGCATACATGGATAGATCTCTTTTTAGACTCTGTTTCTCTCCCATTTATCTATTTTATCATTATCAAAGCTTTATAATACTATTTTATATCTGGAAAGCAAATCCTCCTACCTTGTTGTTCTTCTTGAAATGAATTTTCGCTATTTATTTTCCATTTTCTTGGAAATTGTACCACCCACTTGTCAAGTTACATGCATGAACAAACTTGTTTGATTTTGAATGATTTTCAATGGTACATTGAATCTATAGCTTTATTTAGGAAAAACTGACTTTAATATGAGCTCTCCCAATACATCAGTATATATTTCCTTAACTCCCTTTTAATGCATGTCAATAAAGTTTTATCATTTGATTTGTAGGAATCTTGCACATTTGTCATATAATTATTATTTGATGTTTTATAATTTGAATGCTAGTATTTTTGATAATTCCACTTTTAATTTTGATTCATTGAAATAAAAATAATTTTTGTACATTGATTTTTTATATAGAAATATTGCAAAACAGCAATTTGAATAAATCATCTGTGAATCATGATCATTTTTTTTCTTATCCTTTTCCTTTACATTTCTGTTTCTTGCCTTCCTGTTTTGGTCAGGACCTCTACTATAACGTGGACTAGAAGTTGTGAGAAAGTTCATCCTTATCTTTTTTCTGATCTCACTACAAGATTTGTATGCATATACAGTCATGCGCTGCATAACAGCATTTCAGTCCATGATAGACCACATATACAATGGTGATCCCATAAGATTATAATACCATATTTTTACTGGATTTTTAAATATTTATATATGTTTAGATACACAAATACCACTGTGTTACAATTGCCTATGGTATTCAGAAGAGTAGCATGCTGTATATGCTTGTAACCTAGGAGCAATAGGCTATACCATATAGCCTAAGGTGTTCCAAAGGCTATGCCATTAAGGTTTGTGTAAGTATGCTCTGTGATGTTCACGTAACTATGAAATTGCCTAATGATGCAGTTCTCAGGTCGTATCCTGGTCATTAAATGATGCATCACTGTATTTTACTTTTAATCTTTTTTTCTTTTTTTAGCT
The DNA here is from genome assembly GCA_963574435.1 of Cheirogaleus major. Classification (NCBI taxonomy): domain Eukaryota; kingdom Metazoa; phylum Chordata; class Mammalia; order Primates; family Cheirogaleidae; genus Cheirogaleus; species Cheirogaleus major. Next base: position 9,140 of record CAUYPO010067957.1, on the reverse strand, counting down.
TGCTAAGAGATTTTATTTTCATTGTGAATGGATGCTGAATTTCATCAAGTGCTTTTTTCTGTGTCATATGAGGTTATAAAGTTATCTTCACTCTTACTTCGCTAATGAAGTGGATGGCGTGTTAATGGGTAGAGGCCAGAGCCCAGGATTTGCTGCAGTTCTGAATTACCACTCAGGGTTGCTCATTTTTCTCCACTTAGGCCTGGTAGTTCCTTACTATCTTTTCAGGTCTTTCCTAAACCTAAGATGATTTTAAAATAATTATTTAATGGAAATGTTGAAAGGATATTTTACCATTATCTGAAATATGAATAACCTTGCGTTGAAAAAAATGAAAAAGATGGCAAAAATGTATTTTGTTTAAAAATGAAAATAGCTACTAAGGGAAAATATAATACTTAAGCACTAAAAGAGCTAATGTAGTAGAACAGGGTTTCTTATAATAAAGGACTAAGGACTGGCTGGCTCCTAATTGTAGCTGAACCAAGAGACCAGATGCCCAGCCGTAGTTGATTTTTCTCTTCTACCCTCCCCTGCAGCACAGACTTTGGGGTCAGGAGACCTGGATATTAGTCTTGGCTTTAACTTTGGCTGTGGTGCTGATTTTTTCTGGGATTCCTGGGTCATTTCCTCCAACTTTATCTTGCTGTTACCTAGTTTGTATTGTGGCATCAGATTACAGTTTTTTCCTCTGTTGTTTTCCATCTGAAATTTTCTCCCTGTGTCAGCACACATCCTCTATTCAATACCTTTCCCTGTGATTTTCCATTAGGTCATGCTCATTTCATCCAGCTTTTAAATGTCTCAAGAAGTCCTTTGGGATCCATATATTAATAAATAGCCACAGTTGTTTTTAGTTTGCAGGAGAGCAGAGAGCAACCTGGGAATATTGCAGCCATTCATTTGCAAATGATTTAAGAAATACTTCATCATGCTTTATTGTGTTTCATGTGATATAAACACACCTCTCAATTGAATTATGCTCTATATTCAAGTGGGAGGTTAAATTACACTGCAGACAGAAAGAGAAAAGTACAGTTATTTTAAACACAGTTGGGAAAGAAGGAGAAAGGTAATTCAAGATTTTTTGTCATTAGTAAGAATGTGTAGATATAAAACTGTGCACCCAAATCCTTTAGCTTCACAGTTCATACATGGTATTTAAAAACTGAAAATACAGTTTTCCTCCAGTAACAATGTAGGCTCTCTTGGTTCCTGGTTACTACATTAACTACCACAAGTGGACCTAACAATTTTTGATTTGTAATGTTATGTTAGGAATAAAAATAGCTCTTTAGAATTTCTAAGACAACAAAGAAGTAAAAACTGAAGTTAGCATATTAATAGAATGGATCTCAAACAAGATAAGAAATGGTTTCTTAAGATCAGGAAGAGGACATTGTTCCATTATGTCAGAAGGAGAAGATGGTGGTTTTTGTTGCAGTCATTCCTCTACCAATTGTGAAGGGGAGACGTGCTTTCCACGAGGCAGTATATGGGACCAGCTAACCCTGAGGAATGCCACCCATTCTCAAGTTCAGGCTCCATCTCTTACTAGCTGAAATGTGAGAATGTGAGGATGACATGTGCAACAAGCATTCTAACTTTGAAAAAGAGTATAGAGGACTAGCACTGTCTGACAAATAGATTATTTGACAGAATAGAGAGCCCAGAAATAGTCGCACACATATATGGGCAACGATTTTTGACAAAGGTGCAAAGGCATGTCAGTGGAGGAAGGGTAGTCTTCAACAAGTGGGGAAATGATGCTAGAACAATGGGATATCCATATGCAAAACAAAACAAAGAACAAAGAATTCTCTATACCTCACACAATACACAGAAATCAAGTATGATAAATAGACCTATTTGTAAAACATAAAACCATAAAGCTTCTAGAGGTAAACACAGGAAAAAAAATCTCCATACCCTTGTGTTAGGAACATATTTTCTTATATATCACACCAAAAGCATAATCTATAAAAGGAAACATTTGATAAGATAGACTTCATTGGAATTAAAAACTTGACTGGTGTGGTGGCTCACGCCTGCAATTCCAGCACTTTGGGAGGCCAACGTTGAAGGATTTGTGTGAAGCCAGGGGTTCAAGACCAGCCCAGGGAACATAGCAAGACATTGTCTCTACAAAAAAATTAAAAAATTAGCCAGGTATGGTGGCACATGCCTGTAGTCCCAGCTACTCGGGAGGCTGGGGCAGGAGGATGGCTTTAGAGTAGGAGTTTGAGGCTACAGTGAGCTGTTATCTGGCCATGGTACTCCAGCCTGGATGACAAACTGAGACCCTGTCTGTAAAAAAAAAAAAAAAAAAATTAAAAACTTGCCTTTGAAAAATACTCTTAAGAAAATGAAGAGACAAATTACAGATTAGGAAACATAATTTTCACATCACAAATCTGAAAAAGGACTTATATCCAGAATATAAAACTAAATATTAATAAAATAAACAACCTAACAAAAGATAGACAAAAGATTTTAATAGGCATTTCACTAAGGAAATGAACAATGATGGGCAAAAAAGCTCATCATTAGTTGTTAGAAAAATGCAAATTAAAATCACTTTGAAATACCACTACTCACTCACTAGAATGACTATAATCAAAAAGACAGACAATATTAAGATTTGGCAAGAATGTAGGGGAATTGGAACTCTCATACTATGTTGATGAGAATGTAAAATGGTACAACCACTTTGCCAAATAGTTTGTCAGTTTCTTAAAAAGTTAACATACACTGTATATACGATCCAGCCTCTCTACTCCTAGGAATTTGCCCAACAAAAATATAAGCATATATCCATGCAAGGAGTTATACATGAATACTCATAGCAGCTTTATTTGTAGTAGCCCTAGACTAGAAATAATCCAAATGTACATTAATAGGTGAATAAACAAACTGTGATATTTCCACACAATGAAATACTAAGCAATAAAAGAAATGAACTATTGATATACCCAAGAATATGGATGACTTTAGAGTGAGTTCTCTTGCAAGAAGGAAGTCAAACATAAAAGAGTACCCACTGTGAATTCCATTCATATACAATTCTGCAAAAACGCAAGCAACTCTGTTATAGAAAGCATGTTCATGGTTTTCTGGGGATGCAGTGGGTGGGTTGTGGAAAGGAGTGGGAGGGAAGGAGGGATGACAGAGACACAAGTAAATTTTCCACTGGATGGATCATAGGTGTATATGTATGTCACAACTTATCAAATTATACAGTAATTTTATTAGCGTTTGATTTATATCTGTTAATTTTGTATCAATTATGCCTTTAAAAAGTGCTTTAAAAAGTAAACATTAAAAAGTCTATTATGCAACCCCCAAATAAATAAGACCAATAGCCATACCTGCTTCATAAGGTTATTGTGATATGAGCATTGTATGGGGGAAAGAGCACGCCTCTAATCCTGGCTTGGGTGAGGCAAAGTCATAACCTGTAACCAAAATGTTTGTACCCCCATAATATCCTGAAATAATAATAAAAAAGATAACCTATAGAGAGTGTTTACTATTGTACCTGGCAATAGATAATTAAAAAAAAAAAGATAACCTGCAGAGAGTGCTTACTATTGGACCTGGCAATAGTAAACCCTCTTTAAATGTTAGCAATTTTTTTATTATTGAATTACTAAAAGAATTTGTCTCTGAGAGGAATAGACAGGGTGCTTTTTGAAGCAATATCGCAAATGGAGACTGAGGGGCAACCCCTTCCCCCTGTTTTGGGCTAAATTGTGTTGTCCCCAAATTCATACGTTCAAGTCCTAAAGCCCCTGTACCTCAGAATGGGACTGTGTTTGAAGTTAGAGCCTTTAAAGAGGTAATTAAGTTAAAATGAGGTCATTAGAATGGGACCTAATCTAATATGACTGGTGTCCTCATAAGAAGAGGGGATTAGGACGCAGACTGACCAAGGATGTGCACATATGGAGAAAAGGCCATATGCAAGCCAAGGAGAGAGGCCTCAGAAGAGACAACCCAGACAAAACCTTGATCTTGAACTTCCAGTCTCCAGAATGGTGAGAAAATACATTTCTATTGTTGAAGCCACCCCCATCCCCATTGGTGGTACTTTGTTATGGCAGCTCAGAGCAAACTAGTTCACACTCAGGGACAGAAAACCTCTTGCAGGAGCACTTTCCTATCTACCAGGATGACCGCTACTCAACATGCCTGTCTCTCCCGAGCACCCAGGTTTTCTGCCCAGAGCAGCAATAGACTGTCAATCATCTCAGGGTGGAATGTGGGGACACGCCTCTTAGCATCTAAACGCAACCAGCGGCAGACCCTACAGCACCTCAGCAAGTACCTGCCATGGTGGGGGCACCCTCTGAGGTTGGGGGCTACTGTACCTGTGGGCTCCAGGCTCCTGCTTGGTGCCATGGTCAAGTCCAGCTGAGCCCTGGCTTCATACAAGCAAGTGCTTTGCACAGTGAGACATAAAAAAGAAGGAAACAAATGAAACTCACAGCTTACTTCACTCGTGGGGATTTTATTTCCTAGTTCATTTATGGCACTTTTCATCTGAAAATTTTATCTTGAAACGTGGAAGTTTAAATATCTTCAATGGAATTATTACACATTTTCTAAGACTCTGGTGTTCTTCTTTGTATAAAGTAAGGTCTGCTCTTGCTCTCTCTCTTAAGATACCATGTCCTCATTTATTTCTGTGCCTTTAAACTTTTCTTTCTATATAACAAGCCCCTTGAACACCTCTTAGGAATTTCTTTTTGATCATAAACCAGATTTTTCATTCTTTGAATGCTTGTTCTCTCCAACCCTCATATTAAACTTCCTGCAGAGTGAATCTGTAAGTGATCTGTCATACATAAGCACAGAAACTCCTTGGAGACAGAGACGTGGTTTTATATCTTACACATAGCCTTCTGGGCACTAAGTGTTCTTAATAAATCCCTGTAATGGCATCCTCAGTGTCTAAAGCATTTTCCTTCTATAGAACTCAACAAGTTTTCACATAACTCAAATTAACTGGAAAATAGTCATTCACTCATTTATTCATTGGACACATATCAGTTGATGGGGTTATGAAGTTGAATCAGAAACATTGTTTGCTCTAAGGGGGTTTTCGACTTAACAGAGGACTCAAAAATGTAAATAAATATGTGTTTATAAATAAAAAGTGTTATAAGCTTTGATCAAAGGACAGTGTTTACAGCAGATCCCCTCTCCTGCCTCAACACAGTCTTTTGTGACGCAGGTAGACAGTCTGTCCAACTTTGCTGTAGATATCCTCAGATGTGTGGGGCAGGAGATTTTCCCTTTAAGGAAACTTACTTGCAGTCTAGCTGGCATGTTTTATGACATCTCTGAATATTTTTAAATATTTCTCATTTGTAAACATGTATTGACCCACAAAGGTTTGATAGAGAAATTTGGCCCTTAAAAGTGTGCTAAGCTGAGCAAAATATGTGAGTTTATTGGTAGGTTTTTTTTCCTCTCAGTTATATTTGACAATTTTGTACTATCTCTGTTAAGTATAGTCTACCTTTCACTAAAAGTGAGTATCAATTCTCTTGAAACACTGGCAGTTTAGAAATACACCACTTTGAAAGCAATCAGCTCCTGGCCGCTAGCTGTTTCCAGAAGGCTCTTCTGATGTTCAATATAGCAGTGATCTTCCTTCTGTTCAATTCTTAAATCCAAAAAATGCAGATTTGTAATGCAGCATCTAGTCCTTAATTACATGCTATTATGTTTTAGTGTTTGCTATTTTTTATTAGTGTTATTCGGAGTTAAGGTAAGTTTCTGGAGAGCAGTGACCATGTTTATCCCCTAGATTACTTTCCAAATGCCTCTCAAAATATGTGATCCATACTTGACACTGGGCTATGAAAGTCTCTGCTTGAGAAGACCTTTTGCCACCACTGTGGCCAACAGCTTTCTGGTGGATGGTGGCTTTGCAGTGAGAACAGTGGTCTTACCTTGAAGAAAGATGACTTCTTTTCCAGACACCTACCATGGAGTGCTTTGGTGCCCAATTTCTTCAAGGAAGGGATTCATAGTAGACAAGTTATGGATTTTGGAAGCAAAGAGGTGTTGAAATTAAAGCTAAAAAATGGCATTTTCATAAAGAACAGTAAATCCCCAGAGTTATTGACTTCTCCTCCGCCTCCTTTTGCTTCATTTTTCCTCCAAGGTGGTCACGTCACCCAAAGTTTATTGATATGCTATTGTCAGGCTTATAATAAATGGCCCTGCCTCCCCCAACCTTACTTTTAGGCCAGGAAAAAAGCAAAAATAGGCATCAGTTGGGATTCTGTTGCGTGCATCTATGAACTGGCACATGGTATACACAGTATAGCCACATGTTTCTTACCTATTTATAAAAATGGATATTCATTTTCTAGTTGAATACTGCACAGATCACATTTTTCAATATCATTACTAATGAAGCTCACTGTGATGCTTTGATTGCCATCGGAATGTGAGCAACTAATTAGATTGATTGTCTATTTGATGCCTGCTGATTAGCTTATGAAAGCCCTCTGAATTCCCGACTTTGTGAGAAAATGCCCCTGACTTTATGATTACTGATTGATGCTCAAATTTCTGATTGCCATGTGAATAGACACTTAATAGCTCTGTCACCTTGACAGGGGTTTTGGTATTCATCTGATGAGGGAAACAGAGCAGGCTTCTCTGTTTATCAATGTCTGCCCAACATTTAAAGTTCTTTAGAGTGTGAAGACTGCTATCAGTGGCATCTGTGGCCTCCTGACAAGGCCAAGTAAATAACGTCATGTGGTTATTGAGAGCAATGAGGGAGGAGGGAGGCTGGCAGGTGGCCTTGTAGTTTTGCTCTTCCCCAAGACAAGTTTTAAGAATAGAATTAATCTGTGTAGCCCAGGAATCTCCAAGATGACGATTCACTTTCAGGAGTGAGCATGCATACTGTGGCCATAGGCTCTGATGCAGACTCCCCTGATTCTGCATTTATGTACCAAGGAAGATACACAAAAAGAGAAATTACAAAAACACCAGGAACTAGTTGCATTATTGCTGGTGTCTTGGAGAATTGTCACACTCTGGGGTGTGTAAAACTAGATTGTAAAATGGAAGCCCTGATTTGACTTGATGATTGTTTAAACTAGGTTAAAAAAACTTAATCTTTCCTACTCTTTGTGCCTGGATTCAGAATAGTAAGTTGTGCTTCAAACAAAGCCTCAGGTAGCTTTTCCTCTGCAATGTGGGAGCTGATTTTCAAAACAGGTCTAACATCTCATTCATTGCTTCCATTTCTGCATTCAAGCAGAGAATAAAGCATTCAGGCTTACAACTACCCTACAGCATGAAAACACACTCATTCCTGTTAGTAAGTGTTCCAAGACAGAAGAGGATGCATGTGCACTGATGACCTGAAAGAGATAGAATGAAGAGAAGAGTATAGGTCAACATTAACGGGGAAATGGGAACAGAGACAAATTTGACTCCTTTCAGGTTTGTCTTAAGGGCTAATATTGGTGATGACTCATTGCCATGGTTTGGGTGTTTGTCTCCTTGAAACCCCATGTTGAAATTTGATCCCCAGTGTTGGATATGGAGCCTAATGAGAGGTGTTTGGGCTGCAGGTGTCCCTCTAGAGTGAGTGAGTTCTTATTCTATTAGTTATTGCAAAAGCTGGTTGTTAAAAAGAGCCTGGCACCTCCCCATCTCTCGGTTCCTCTCTTGCCAAGTGAGAGGAACACATCGGCTCCCTTGTGCCACCTTTCATGCATGGAAGCAGCCTGAGGCCCTCACAAAGAGGAGATGCCCAATCATAAATTGTCCAGCTGTGAGAATTTCGAGCCAAATAAACCTCTTTCCTTGTAAACTACCCAGCCTCAGGTATTCCTTTAGAGTAACACAAATGGACTAAGATACTCACCTTCATTGTGTTTTATACATTCCTAAAATATGTCAGTATTAGTGAGGACCAGACTGAATGCTGTCAGAATCAAAGTAGAGTCACTTGCATTAAAAAAATAAATGCCAAACAAAAAACCTGAGAAATGGAGCCAAGGAAGGCCTTGATGGAACAGTTCTCATGCACGAATGTCTGTTCCATGTAACTTTTATTGATGTTAAAGTCTTAGATTATCCTGTGGTTAAATTAATGCCTATTTCGCAATGAACTCTGATACTGTTTTGATCAGATGTTAAACCTTTTGGTATCTTTGATAGGATTTCCCAGTATCAAAATTCTAAATTAAGCCTTTTTAACCTAGAATTAACTTTGGGAATTTCCAATCAGGCCCCCAAAGAGCCCAAAAAGACACATCTCTCATCTTATAGAGATATTAAATGATTAGGCCTATTTGGTGAATTGTATAGGGTTCATGGTCAAATGATTAGTGATGATAAATCTCTTTTCAGTTATATTTATGGATATGGTATTGATATGAATGTTTTAAAATTATATAAAACATGTAGAAATTTAATATTCTGGTGTGTAATAATTCTGGGTATTATGTTGCATGCCACAAAATAACTAAATTTCCTCTGCAATTTTTGGTTATAGTGAATTTTCATCAGGCATTTAATCATGCTCATTCCTAGTTTTTGTCAACTCCTTTGTCTCTAAAGGACATCTGTAATCTGATTTCATGGACAGTACTCTAAGAAGTACTCTTGAATGTAGGTTTCTCATGACTTTAAGATCTAGTAACTAAAGAAATTTTTCAGAATTCTAATGAAGAAACTGATGAATTCATAAATCTGAGAACCAAGAACAAAATTTTATTATGTGATATTAAGTAATTGATGAAGATAATGTTTTATAAGATGTTTACTTGAAAAACATTCTTTACTTAAATGTTTTGTTTTCCAGATTTAAGGAATTTTTTTTCTCTGAAGCTATCTGTACTTTATAATTTGGTAAAGTATACTTTTGTGATCAAAGGTGGTAGCATTTGCCTTTTCTCCTTACTTGATCTCTCCAAAATTCAAAAACTGCCCATGAGTATGCTTATTTTTATGGTAATATGGTTCTTTGCATAAGTTCAGTGGGAATATTTTCTATTTACAACAGGATACAATTGGAAGCATTGGTTATTAGCAAGGCTTTGATTGAAATATCATCTTCGAGAATGTACATAGAATGCATGGCTTCAAGAGTTCCAAAC
>CAUYPO010067955.1:0-23088 GCA_963574435.1 Cheirogaleus major | reverse complement strand
ACAAGATATGGAAAAAGGGCTCCACATCTACTCGCCATCAAATTGATACTGACTGTTTAAAACTATGGTGCTCAAATGGTGGTAGTGTACACCAGGGTTTCGGGAGGGGGGGCAAGACCCACATCATAGGGATGTGGAGAGCATTGTGGGGGGTAAGGGCATACCTCTAACCCTTCTTAGGGAGAGGAAAAGTTATACAATGTATCCAAAGTGTAAAAAAAAAATCTTTTGTTGGATGGAGGGCAGGCGGGAGGGGGGAGGAAGTGTAGAGTTACATAATGTATGCTGTGCGCGCCACCTGGGGATTGGACTCACTTGAAGCTCTGGCAGGTGGTGGGGGGGGAGGAGTGGTATGGGCAATGTATGTAACCCTAAAAATATTTGTATCTCCATTATATAATGAAATAAAAAAAATTAAAAATAAAATAAAATAAAATAAAATATTTGTGGTATGTCCAGGCAAAAGATTCAGTAGGAAGTTTGATATCCTAGTCTAGATATCATAAAAGAAATGAGGGCTAGAGATAATGAATTTGTAAATCATTGTCAAATAAAGAACCACATATAGTTGTGCGAGTTATGTACCATACAAAGTTCCTGGTTGAGGGGCCCAATTGAGACTGAAATCCAGTCTACATGCCACTCACTAAGCTGTGGACTCTGACATAATACTAAGTCTGCCTACAAGAAGATGTGGTGATTTTTAAAAATTAGCACAATATTGCTGTTCATTAGCCAAGCAGTGTGCCTACAGGAATGGGTCTACCAAGAAGGGTGTACCTTTTTCATATTCTCACAAAAGTACCATAAGTGCTAGTGGTGGCCCGGAGCTTATTCGTGGTCATTAAAGCCATGCATGCAGATGCACTCTTCCAAGGATAATGTGTAGTTGCAGAAGAACAATGAGCTGAGGATGGAACGTTAGGGAAAGCTGACATTTAAGACAACTGGTAGTGCAAGTGGAACAGATGTATAAGTAAACATTTGGAAAATGAATGAAATAAACAGAAAAAGGAAATAGAGAAATGACTCAAAGCGTTCTAAGGGAAACAGGAACGTATGTTATAATGGAACCAAAAAAAATATAATTTCCAGATATATGTGGTAAAACTGGGGGAATGGGGTCCACAGATGTCTGTTGCATTATTTTCTATGTTTTTCTTTCTTGTTTGAAGTCCTTAAAATATGTGGAATTATAAACTCAGTAAAACATAACAAAGAAATCTGGTGAGACTGAAACAGTTTTTCTTTTGCATTGTGTTCATGCCATCTGCTGAAATGTATGTATCCTCCAGTGACTGAGCTACTTGAAGCCAGAGACTGATCTTAGTCCTCACTGTATCCCTGGAACTTAAAGCAGACACTCAATAGTGTTTTCTGAACGAATAAGTGAATGGTTGGCCTTAATGTCTAACACAGGGCATCACACAGAGCCAGCTCTCCAAGAATGCTTATTAATTGCTCAATTGATTGATTAAATGAGAAATAAGCTGCTTCTCATAAGGGCTCAGCTGGATAAGAGACTTTCTTTCTCTACTGTGATAGGATCAGCATGATTGCATGTGCTGGCTCAGGAGTCAAAACCCATTAAAATCTCATTAATTCTACCAATTATTTTAGCAAGGGCTGCACTACAACTCCTCTTACGTGGAGAAAGGTCTCAAAGAGAGTCCAGAGAGCATCTGGGCAGAGTCACTATTCAGGGCTTGGTCATCTGCTTTGTAAGCCCAGATAGACTTTATTTACTTACCTATATGATAAATTAACCTACAAACCCCAAATTCCCAATTATTAATTCAAATAAGGGCTATACTTTTCTAATGATTTTTATTTTACATAACTAGGACACTGCCTTACCCAATACAGGTATTGCAGTGCCTGGTATACCAAATGAGTGATCAGAAACTTCCGTGGAGACCAGGAAAACAGAGCACAGGGAACTGGATAGCCTTTAACAATGCTTCATTATGGCCATGGGAAAATCCTGGTGCATGATTCCTCGCTAAGAAAAGAATCCGCCTCTCTAGTAACCAGAATATATGTGCCTGCCAACATTCATGGACAGAATAAAAGAAACACTGCCAAATTCCTGCACCTTTTTAGATGCAATGCAGTTCATTCATTTCTACTAACACAGTTTTCCTTCAGCTCTACTAATACTATTGTTTGGCTCAAAATTTCCTTCAATTTTGTCAAAGTTTGATTAGATTTCAAGGCCTTATCCTTCCTGCTTTGACCAAGGAGACAGCCAATATGTTAAAGGTGACTTCTGCAGATGATTCATCTCACTCAATATGTGGTGAATTCATTAGTTTAACTCTAAGAGGAAAACGTTTATTTCCAAGATCTCTGTAGCTTCATATGCTGACCATAGCCAAGGTCTACAGCCTTTTTAAATCTATATTTTGTTTGATACATGAAGTCTTTACAAAAATGAGCTCAAAACATTTTAAATTCTGATGATTTCAGAAATCTCGGTTGTTCTTGAAAATTTGGAAAATTTGGCAACACAGAGACTACATTTCTGCATGGTAACAATTGGCTCAAGCTGAGAAGTTTCTGCCCCTTTCAGATGGAGCATGTGCATCTAGTTTGCGATGGTTCAGACCTCTCCATATTATCTCCGGACAATAAGGCCATGTGTCCATGATCACTTTTATCCTGACTGTTTTTCTTATATCTTGCCTGTTTCATTTGTACATACTACCTTCTTGGCCCCTATAAAAATTTGAGTTTGCAAGCCCTGGATTATAAGAACACACAGTGTGAGTATAAACAAGATTTCAGGGAAAATATGTATCATGAACTATTGCCAGGACCTAACAAATCTCAAGCATCTAATGTTCCATTAAAAATACTCTATAAAATATTCCATTTAATGTAGTAACCATGAATTATATATCTTTCTTCTATATTCCTTATAGTCATTGTCTCTGTTGGAAAATGCTACATTCTAGTTTCTGTATATATTAGAAGGTAATCAAACTATATTTCCCTAAAAGCAGCAGCTTATTCAGAGTCGTCCTTGACCCAGACTGGCTGTCATCTAGATATCCAACATTAGTGAGAGTTAATGTATGCAGGGGTCCTCAAACTTTTTAAACAGGGGGCCAATTCACTGTCCCTCAGATCATTGGAGGGCTGGACTATAGTTTTAAAAAAAACTATGAACAAATTCCTATGCACACTGCACATATCTTATTTTGAAGTAAAAAAACAAACGGGCAAGAACACCCGCATGTGGCCGGTGGGCCGTAGTTTGAGGACACCTGGTAGAGCATCAAGAAAAGGTTTCCTCTGGCTTGGCATGCATTTCCATGCTTTCTCTTTGTTTTGTCCAGCAGCTGGAATCACCCCAAAAGTGGAGGCAAGGGAGTTCCCACAGGAAGTGCCCCAAACCATCCCAAGATGGGACCAGTTGGGATTCCAAAGACAGAAGAACTAAACGCTAGGGTGATCAGTCCAAGGCATTCATTAGGGGAACTTAGGGCTGCGGCAATTCTTGAGATGGAGCAAGAGCAAAGGGATGTTGTACCTTGATGTATGGGCAGCGAGGAAGTCGGGTATGGAGTTTACGTGAGTGTTTAAGGAATTTGTCTCAGGGCTGGGGCTAGTTTCTTTCAGTGTTTTGTGCAACAACCTAGATATGTTTATCAGTGCCTTGGAATGTTCAAGGCCCTGGTTTGGGTTTAAGCCTCTTGGGAAAAACCATCAACTGGCTGGGTCACAGAGCAGTCAAAGAATTCTGTGGTTTTCAATCAGGATACAAAGAGAAAGCTGGGAAAATTGGGGGAACTTATACCCTTTTTCAGAAAAAAATATTTCTATATCTCTCCAGAACTTATTGAGTAAATACCGATGCCAATAAAGAAGAAACGTTAGAAACGTTAAAGGTGAAATAGTTACAGAGAATCTCAAAAAAAAAAAAAAAAAGAAAACCACCACAATATTTTCTGGAGATTTGTGTCTCCAAGATGTGTTATTCTCCATGATGGTTTAGAAAACTTTGTATTTTTATATTTTAAAATTTTATGTTTTTTGCTTTTGAGCAAAATTTCTCCTTTTCAGAGAATTCACTTTGTTTTTGTTGTTACTTTTGTATTTTCTTTCTACTAAATTGAAGAGGATGCTCACAGCTCATTAGAAATCAATTTAATTTAACTTTTTAATGACTTATTTTAAGGGTTTACTCTAGTCAGTGAAAGGTTTGTCCTGATACTGGTAGATTGTATTGTAGATGATTGAGAGTTGTCTTCTTTTAAATTTGAGATTTTTCTTGGTCAGGGAGAGAGGGTGGGGTTAGTTGTTCTGAGTAATAGGTGAAGTTCTTGAAGCCATCCTTTTTTGAGATGTGTGTGAGTGTATATGTTTGTGTGTATGTCTGTATGTCTCTGCATTTCTATTTCTCTGCTGGGTATTTCTTGGTGTACCTTTGTCTTTTTCTTGTTTGTTAACAACTGGTTATGATTGCTACTCCTTTAGAAGAACAGAAAAGGCTGCTGATTATAGAAATTTAGGTCAGTCACTGAAACAGACAAATTTCCTGATTCTAATTCTCACAGAGGCATGAGTGTTTTATGAGCTCATTGAACTCAGAGTAAGACACGGGGTAGAGGAAAAAAAACAGGTATTTTCTTGTATCACAATCTTCTGAGCATGACATGCATGACATGTATACTAAACCTGCTAGATTCCTCTGTCAACTTTTGAGAGCCCTTCTCAAGTGCTTTCTGGATTTCCTAGTCCTCTGGGACACAGGCTTACACTCCGCTTCAAGTCAGACCAGTAACATAAACAACAGTGATCTTTTCCTGGCACTCGCTCAACAGGACAGCATAGCCTTCCTGTCCCATTAAGGCACACATAGTCCTCCTCTAAACATGAGTTGCCCTCAGACCTAGACCTCAGGCCCACAGCAGTGTGAGATGCAAGGCTTCCTCATTATCCCCAGAAGAGTGAATGTTTTTCCTTGAGTGGAGATTTTTAACCTGAAATCCATGGATGCCTTCAGGGAGTCACAAGTCCCATGAATTAAAAAAAATTGACATATGTATACATTTTTCCAGGTAGAGGATCCATGGTTTTCGTCAGATCCTGTAAAGGAATCATTACCTAAGAATATTAATAATCACACATCTAGGGAAAGAGCAAAGTGGGAAGGTGCAACAGCAGTAATGAAGTTAAATTTGAGGAAGTGATTCCCCATTCTTGGGAAAAGACTCCCATAAATTTAATTTACATTGGATTAGTCAGGAACTAGTGAAATGAAATGAAAACTTGTCCTCAACTACTCTCAATGCCCTTTTTTCTTTACAAATATTTTGGTTAGCTGAACATTTCTTAAGGGCCTGCTATATGTCAGGCCCTACGATAAGCACTTGGGGATACAGAGATGAATAAGGCACAATCTCTGTCACTGAGCAACTCAAATTCTGGAGGGGAAGATACAAATAATTCATTTTAATACAACTTGGTAGGCACAATGCTAGAGACATGTAGAGGGTGCTATGGAAATTCTCCAAAAAAGGCATGTACAATAGTCTGTGAAACAGATACCATCCCATAGTTTCATATGAGTAAACTGAGGCTTAATATGGTTAAATAACTTGCTCTTAACTTCTCAGTTACATGGCTGAGCAGTGCACTAGAACCAGGTCTTTTGACTACGAGTATAGTCCGTTCCTCTTTTTTTTCTATACTACAGCTTGTGACTATAGAGAAGTTGCTTTTGGAAGGAAAGCAGTGTGCAGATGGCAAGAAAGGTAACTGAGGAGTCAAATGTGGTATCAGTGTGGCTATAGTCAAAGACTCCATATGTTCTACCCTTGAGAAATGGTTATTGATTATAGGAACTCAATCAGAATGGAGCTACAAAAAGTTGAAGCCCAGGGCAGCACTCCTGAGTTTTTGAGGTATAATAGGAGCCATTCCTTTACCATCTCTTATTAACAGCTCTTTTTAAGACTCTATCACAGATTTAGGCCTCATAATTGCATGTTATATATTAGCTTACCAAAGCCAGATCTATATGAGCACTGCAGTGTCACTAGGATATATCATAACCTTAGTTTTCCATAACTCAGGTCTCAGCATGAGATTTTTAACTTAACTAGTAAAATGTGAGTTGGTCTCCCTATTGCCTACTGCTGAAGTAGAGTACACATTCAAATAGAAATTGAACTATTAAAAAACACACTCCTTATCAGTATCAATCAATTAATCTCTATTGAATAATTTTGTGACACACTCTTGCAAGTTGCATAGTGCAACTACAGGCTGGATTGTGAATCAACTGAGAGTTGTCTAAAGTTTACAATCCAAGTCATATGGAATTCTGAAACCAAATATTATGTACATTGTTTACTGGGGGGGAAAAAGAGTTGTTTTATTAGCTGAATGTTAGATCTTTTAAAATGTCTCCCAAAAAGTTGTTTGATTTTAGAAAATCATATGTAATAAATAAATACTAAATAATTTATTTAGAAATAAAGACATAAAATTTAATAGAAAAATATATATTATCATTTTTAAAATGCTGAACCAATGTTTGAAGTATGTTGGCTTGGTGAAGAACTAAATAATTATCCTGCCTGTGTTACACACATACCTCTCTTCAGTCTAGCAGTAACACTTACAGGGTCTTCACTTAAGGACATTGACAATTACTTATAATTCAATTAAATTTATTTAACAAATAATATTTGAGAATCATTATATTCTAGAGACTGTTTTAGGTGTTAGGCCATAACAGTGAATGATACAAAATCCCTGTCCTAACAAAAGTCACCATTTTAGTGGGACAGACAAAACATAAACAAGTAAACAAAACAGTATTTATTACCATTACAGATAGTGATAAATTTTTTTTATTCAGGATATTATGAGAGTACAAATATTTTGGTTACATGTAATGTGCTTGCCCCACCCAAGCCAGGGCTACAAGTGAGTCCCTCCCCCATATCGTGCGTTCTGCTTCCATTAGTTGTAGGTTTACTCCCCCCATCCCCCATGCCTGAACAGCACCCAGTGAGTATTACTACCATGTAAACACCAGTATTCTTTTCTAATTCAGGATATTATGGGGGTACAAACATTTTGATTACATGAAATGCGTTTGCCTCACCCAAGCCAGGGCTACAAGCAATTCCTTCCCCCATACAGTGTGCCCTGTTTCCATTAGCTGTGGGTTTACTCCCCCTATGACCCTCCGACCAGCACCCAGTGAGTATTACTACCATATGAGAACCTTAGTGGTGATGAGTTAGTACCAATTTGATGATGAGTACATGTGGTACTTGGTTTTCGATTCTTGTGATACTTCACTTCAAGGGATAGGCCCAATCTCTATCCAGGATGATATAAGAGATGTCCGATCACCATTGTTTTTTGTAGTTGAGTAGTATTCCATGGTATACATGTACCACATTTTATTAATGCACTCATGTATTGATGGGCACTTGGGTTGTTTCCACATATTTGCAATTGTGAATTGTGCTGCCATAAACACTGGAGTTCAGATGTCTTTATTACAGAATGCCTTTTTTTCCTTTGGATAGATGCCTGGTAGTGGGATTGCTGGATCAAATGGTATTTCTATTTTTAGTTCTTTGAGGTATCTCTAAGTTACTTTCCACAGGGTTGTACTACTTTGCAGTCCCACCAGCAGTGTAAAAGTGTTCCAATCTCTCCACATTCAAGTCAGCATTTGTTATTCCGGGACTCTTTGATAGAGGCCATTCTCATGGGAGTTAGGTGATATCTCATTGTAGTTTTGATTTGCATTTCCCTAATGATTAGAGATGTTAAGCACTTTTTTATATGTTTGCTGGCCATTAGACTGTCTTCTTTTGAAAAGTTTCTGTTCATGCCCTTTGCCCATTTATTGATGGGGTTGTTTGATTTTTTCTTGTTGATTTTCATAAGTTCTATATACATTCTTGTTATCAGCCCTTTATCACATGTGTAGAAAGCAAATATTTTCTCCCATTCTGTAGGTTGTTTATTCGCTCTAATGATAGTTTCCTTGGATGTGCAGAAGCTTTAATTTGATTAGGTCTCATTTGTTTATTTTTGTTGCTGCTGTGATTGCTTTAGGCATATTCTTCATAAATTATTTATCTAGGCCAATATCTAAAAGAGTCTTCCCAACATTTTCTTTTTCTTTTTTTTTTCCCAACATTTTCTTCCAGAATTCTTAAGGGTTTGTGCCTTAGGTTTAAGTCTGTTATCCCATGTGAGTTGATTTTTGTGAGAAGTGAGAGGTAGGGATCCCGCTTCAATCTTCTGCATGTGAATGTCCAGTTTTCCCAGCACCACTTATGGAATAGAGATTCTTTTCCCTAATGTACACTTTTGTCTGCTTATTCGCAGATTAAATATGAGGATGGTTTTATATCTGCGATCTAAGTCCTATTCCAAAGGTCTGTAATTCTGCTTTTGTGCCAGTACCATGCTGTTTTGGTTGCTACAGCATTGTAGTAAAGATTGAAGTCTGGCAGACTGATGCCTCCCAATTTGTTCTTTTTCCTTAAGATTACTTTGGCTATATGAGGTCTTCTCTAGTTCCAGACAAAGAGTAGAATTATTTTTTCTAAATCTGTAAAGAATGATGGGAAATTTTGATAGTGATTGCATTAATTCTGTAGATCACTTTAGGTAGAATGGATATTTTAACAATATTGATTCTACCAATCCAGGAGCATGGTAAGGATTTCCATTTGTGCACATCTTCTACAATTTCTTTTCTCAATGTTTCATAGTTATCCCTATAAATATCTCTCACCTCCTTTCTTAGATATATTCCTAAATATTTAATTTTCTTTGATGATATTGTGAAAGGTGCTGCATCTTTGATTTGATTTTTGGCCTGACTGTTATGGGCATATATGAATGCCACTTATTTGTGTGCATTAATTTTGTATCCTGAGACTTTACTGAATTTGTTTATCAATTCCAGGAGTCTCTTGGTTGAATCCTTGGGATTTTCTAGATATAATGACATATCATTAGCAAAGAGTGAGAGTTTGACCTCTTCTGCCCCCATTTGGACACCTTTAATTTCCTTCTCTTATCAGATGCCTCTGGCAAGGACTTCTAGCAATATGTTGAATAATAGTGGAGATAGTGAGCAACCTTTTCTGGTTTCAGTTCAAAGTGGAATGCTTTCAATTTTTCCCCATTCAGTATGATATTGGCTGTGAGTTTATTGTATATGGCCTTAATAATTTTAAGGAATGTCCCATCTATGCATATTTTGTTAAGGGTTTTTATCATAAAAGTGTGCTGATTTTGTCAAATGCTTTTTCTGCATCTATTGAGAGAATCATATGATCTTGGTTGTTGCTTTTATTTATGAAGACCAGTATTTTTACAAAACAGAAAAACAGAGTAAAAGATTGGAGAGTGATGGGGCGGGGGGGCATGGAGCATTTTTCATGTTCAGAAAAGATCTCTCTGGGTAGGTGACATTCAAGTAGAGACCTGAATAAATTGAAGGCACAAGGTATGTGAATATTTGCAAAGGAGTAATACATGCAGGGAGAACGTTCAGTGCAAAGCCCTGATGCATAGCCAGTATGTTCAAAGGCAAGGAGAACAGTGTGGATATAATTCAGGAGGCTTGGGGGAGAGTAGGAGGAGGAGAGATAAAAACAGGTCATGTTGGGCCTTTTAAGACTTATTAAAGAATTTGGCATGTTCTAAATGTAGACGAGAAGCCATCTGAGATGATTTTTATTTGTTTTTGTTGGGTGTGTGTGTGTGTGCAAGAATGCTTGTGTCTGTGTTTTGCTTTTTTCTTTAATTTTTAAAACTTTTTAAAACTATGGTGCTCAAATGGTGGTAGTGTTCACCAGGGTTTCGGGAGGGGAGGCAAGACCCACATCATAGGTATGTGGAGAGCATTGTGGAGGGGAGGGCATACCTCTAACCCTTCTTAGGGAGAGGCAAAGTTATACAATGTATCCAAAATGTAAAAAAAAAAATCTTTTGTCGGATGGAGGGCAGGCGGGAGGGGGGAAGAAGTGTAGAGTTACATAATGTTTGCCGTGCGCACCACCTGGGGATTGGACTCGCTTGAAGCTCTGGCATGTGGGGGAGAAGGGGTGGTAGGGACAATATTTGTACCCCCATTATATGATGAAATAAAAAAAATAAAATCAAAACTAAATGATAGCAAAAAAAATAATAAATAAAAAAACTTTTTTGCTATGGTAAGTTTCAAATATATACACAAAAGTAGAGAGAATAATATAATAAATTACTTTGTGCTCATTACCATCTTTAATAATTATCAAGTGATGGGCTCTCTTATTTCATCTATACACCTACCTATACTCCCTACAGATCTCCAGATAATTTTGAAGCAAATTTCACACTTTCTATCCTTTCACCCATAAACATTTAAGTATTGTGTCTGAAAAATACAAACTATCTGAGAGTTTTGGGGTGGGGAACCTGTGGCCTTCGGATCACATGTAGCTTCTGGATCTTTGAGTGTGACATTTTGACTGAATCCAAATTTTACATAACAAATACTTTTATTAAAAGAGCTGCAACAAAGAAAGATGAAACTTTTCTTGCCTCCTTTGGTGCTTAAAAATAACAATCTTGAAATAAGAAGGTCACAGGTTCCCTATCCCTGAATGAAGTTGAAATCTTGAGTGACACTGGGACCATGATGGCCAACAAGGTGACTACAGAACTGGAGTTCATATATGGGGACAGGGAGACTAGCCAGGATTCAGGTTTGGTAGAGACTGAATCCAAATGGATACAGATTAGGGAAAGGAGCTATTGCCATTATGGCTATCACATCAGAGCCAGGTCTGCAAAAAGAGCCACAGACTGTCAGGGACATCTCAGAGCTAAGGTCCCTCAGTACCACAACGAATATCTCTGCTTGAGTGAAACTTTAGGAAAGCAGGGCTATGGAGCTTTCTGGTGACCCTACACAGGTAGAATGTGGCCATGGATTTGTAGAGACTCCAATGCCTCATGACATTTTGATGGTCCAGAGTTTCAGTTTCTTGGAAGTTAATTAAACTATCTCCCCCCTTAACATCTTCCTGAGCCAGGTTTTTCAGCTCCACCTCACTGTGTGTTTACTACTGGATGAACTTTTATTTTCACTATTATTATTATCTACTGTTGTTGAGCAGAAAATATGTGCCAGGCATTGTTAGGAAGCTTTAAATACATTATCCAATCTCATCTCATTCATCATACAGTCTTGTAAAGATGGTGTGGTATTGTTATCATTTTATTGATGAGTAAAGTATGACTAGAAGAGGTTAAGAGACATTCAAAATAATGCATCTAGAAAGTGTAAACCTGGTATGTATGACTTTAATGTCAATTCTTTTACTTCTATACCAGGTTATCTTAGAGAAAAATCACTATCTTTTTCATATTCAGACATCTAGGTAACTCTTGGCCATCTGGGCCACCAAAAGTTGTACCACACCTACTCCATTGGGTAGGTGGCAGAA
The DNA here is from genome assembly GCA_963574435.1 of Cheirogaleus major. Taxonomy (NCBI): domain Eukaryota; kingdom Metazoa; phylum Chordata; class Mammalia; order Primates; family Cheirogaleidae; genus Cheirogaleus; species Cheirogaleus major. The sequence continues at coordinate 11,599 of CAUYPO010067955.1, read as the reverse complement.
GGAAGACCAGATTTCTGCCTTTGGGAGTTTCAGACTCTTGTTCCTGAGAGTTCTGCCTAATAAAGCATGGCTGGAGGCAGAGAAAGTGTCTGGAGTCAAAAAGTATGAAGCATACATAACCTTGGCCATTCTTTTCCTTACCAATCAGAGAACAGTCTCAGAGTAAAATAATGTTTCCTGCCTCAAATTATGTCACAAAGCATGAAATGAATTGATGTTATCTTCAAAGGCCCCCAGCTACAAAATGCCTTTGTCTTGCTCAAAATTTTGGGAGACACTAGCAAGCTGGCTCAGAAAAAACATCAAGTTGTGGGCTCAGTCACTTTGACCTCCTGGCTTCAAGTTATATTTTTTAAAAATCTAGGTATACGGTAATCCAAAAGCTATTAATTACAGCTAGATTTATTCTCAACCTCAATTAATGCATCCAGCATTTCTTGTTCCCTCTCTAGCATAGAGACCCTCTAGAGCAGAAGCTTTTTCACTCATTTATCAACTATCTATTGAATGCTAGGACATGTCAGGCATTGTACTATGTTGTGGAGAGTCAGTGGGGAAAGAAAAATAGACACGTTTATGTCCTCAAGGAGTTTCCAGCTTAATGGGAAACTATGTTTCACAAGAAGACTTTTTGTCTTCCAAACTGCAAAGCCTAAAATAGATCTAAGCACACAGAACTGCTCAGTAAAGGCTTGTTGAACATATGAAAGGAAATTGGAAATAATACTGTGGGGCTGATTTAGCTTCAATCTAGTCTAGATATAATGTGTCTGTCCAGTTCTATCCACCTTAATCTGAAGTTTCTGCATTATACAAGATACAGGCATCTCTGTCTCTAAGATCCTTTCTGTTATGGTAGCAATACAGCAATAGAGGTTAGTGGGACACACTAAACTGCTTTGGACTCCAGTCTTGGCTCTGTCACTCACTGATCATGTGACTGGAGGGCAAGTAACCTAACCTCTTTGTGCTTCAATTTTATTTATAATAGTACCTAATTAATGGCAAATTTGAGGTTTAAATGAGATAATATATATGAATGCTTAGAAGAGTACCTATTATATGGTAAGCAATCAGTAAATGTTGGACATCACAATTGTTGTTCTGGACCTAGAATGAAGGAAGCTGTCAAAAGTTGTTTCCAACTGAGCTACTCCAAAGAAATTTGGTTTCCTATTTTTATTGGGTGAACATCTTCTATACTGACTTCAGCCTTTCCAGTCTCAAAAAGAATGTATATGTGGTACTGAAAATAGATTATACACCAGACAATCTCACTCAGAAGCTGCTTGCTGGTCAGACTTTCTGAGAAATTTCTTTTGGGATGAAACCAGCCCAAAGAAGAAATTTATGTATTTATTCAGCATACTATGGGGGTACAGATGTTAAGGTTATGTGTATTGCCCTTGCCATCCCTCCCCACTCGAGTCAGAGCTTCAAGAAATTTTTAAGTAGTTATGAAAAAAGCACTTCCTTGAACATTGCTGCCATCTTATCTCTTTTCGTCCCTGAATCATTATACTTCTTTTTTTTTCATTATACTTCTTGAAGAAGGAGTTGCCACTTCTTTCCTTCATCACTGTCTACTCACTTGCCCAGTGGGTGTGGCTTTTGCCTCCTCCACTTCAGTACATCTTAATTGCCAAGTTAAAAGTCAGAATTGTCAGTGTGCAAACTGAAACTATTCCTAGTCCTTATTTGACTCAATCTTTCTGCAACATATGACTATGGTGACCATCTAATTTATTGTTGAACATCTTTCCTCCCTTAAGAAAAGAGAAAAGAGGAATAACATTTTTTTAACACTTAGCATGTGCTGAGAGCTTTATACTTATTATTTAATTTAACTCTCACAAGACTCCTTTAAGGTATTATGCCTGTATTATAAATAATGATAAAGACTCTGAGAAGTTAGAGTTATAACTAAATTGCCTAAGGGTGCATAGCTGTAAGTGACCACATCCAGACAAGAAATGTTATGTAGTAGAAGGAGCCAGGATTGAGTCAGACAGACTTCAAATTCTGGCTCTACCATAACTAGCTTTGTGACCCAAGAAAGTCACATTAGAATTCTATTTGCTCCAATTTCTTACTTGTAAAATTGGGATAAGAATAGCATCTATATCAGAAGAGTTATGAACTTTACATGAGAAAAAAATGCCTATGAAAGTATGTTGTAAACAGTCAGGCACCTGGGAACCCAGACTGTTTCTTAGGTAACCAGATCTTTGCTGCCATCACCTGACAAATATAGTGGTTTTAAGGAACAGTGAGTAATTGGAATAAGCAGATTTTCTTAAAAATAAAATTATCATAAACTCCCTGCTTGAAGAGCTACCAAATTCAAGGATCTGATCTAGCACTCAGTTCAATGTAACATATTTTATACCCCACTTATGACACCAAAGATATTCCACTAAATTGAAGTGAGTAGTGAAGGCTATGATCCAAGATAATTCAGACACTGGAAGATTGTGGAGAGTTCCCAAATAATTCAAATGGTGGACAATTTTGGAGAGTTTTAGAGCAGAGCTGAGACTTTGTGAGGTCTATGCTCTCAGAAAATTAAATTTATCCAGCCAGGTAGGAAGATGGCAGATTACAAGCAGACCACGCACACTGCTCTCAAGGAGAGGATCAAAAGTTGCAGGCAGAATGCATATCTACAGATGCCTCTTCTTGGAAAAAACATTGTAAAACCCTAGAGAAGCAACGGGGGACATTCAGAGTGAAAGAGATGATCACAAGGAGATTCATTCAGTAAGATAGAAAGGATCTGTGGGGAGGCATACACATGTGGGGAAGGTCAGGAGGATAGAGTCCTGGAGCTCCATGCTCACCCAGCAGGTATCATGGCCCCAGTTGTGAGGGGACTCGCTCCACAACCACAGAGCACTGGACTGATCAGGGAGCTGCTTAGAGGCTTTCACAGACAATGCATGAGAGAGCAGGTGCAGCAAGGATTAGCTGGCTGATGATCCCAGGTTTCTACAGCTGACGCCATCCTGAACTCTCAGGTGCATGGTGCTAGGTCTGCTCAGGACTCAACTGTGTAACAGCAGCAGCCTTCACATCACCCCTGCTGGGCTGGGGCTGGAGCAGGCAGAGCAGACGCTCTCCCATGCCATGCCCTGTGACTAGGAGCGAAGTGCCCCTCCCCCACCAAGTGCAGGATCTGAGCAGAGAAGGTGGCTCAGTCACCATAGGCACCAACTGGAAAGCCTTGGGCACCTGCCACAATGGGACTTAGGCAGTGGGGTTGGGGGGGAGAACCACAGCCATCTGATGGACCCAGCCTGACTCCATGATCCCTGGACCACTAGAACTGACCTCTAGCTGTGTGGCTTGGCATCTACAGTCCCTGTGTTGCCAGAAAAGCCCCCTGCCCAAGTGGCTCTGCCTCTGCAGTCCCTAGTTCTGGCTCTGAGGCTCTAGGTGTGCCGGGGACCAAGGCTCTGCCCCTGTGGCCCCAGAGGTCATGCTGGACTGCAACACCAAACCCAAGATTCCAGCATTGTGCCTGAAAACAAATAACTCACCCCCAAGTCATCACCACTGCAGCTGGGTCTGCAGAATAGCCTCAAGGTCCAACACTCCACTGGAGAACCACCACCTTTGACCCACAATTACACCTGGACCTGGTTTGAGCAAACATCAATAGCCCAGACACCCATGACTACTGCCTAGATAGCATCACACAGATGCCACTGTCACCACTGTGGGAAGACCCTAGGCAGAGCAACCCCCACAGTACCAGCCTACATGGAGAAGGTCTCACACAGCCCCCAACTTGAATTTCCAACAACAATCTGGGGAACAACCCACCACCCTGCACACAGATCATCCAGCACCAGATTGAACTGTAACAATCACAGGGAAAGAGGACAAAACAGAGCAGCTGCAAAATAGGCTCTCAGTGCACCTGCCCCTCCCCTACCAGGTCAACATTCCAGAGAAGGACTCAAAAACAACATCTAGGGACATCCCCTCCTTCACTAAACAGGAGAGTTTCAGCAAAGTAGAACAGGTGCCCTGCATACCTATTAGCCCTAAGCTTAAAGAAGAAGATTCTGATTAGAGGAAACCACCAAAATAACCCTGGTGACATAAAAGAACCAAACAGTTTGATGCTTCCAAGGGATCCCAATGGAGCTACAGTAATGGACTTCATCCAAAAATAAATTGTCAAAATGATAGAAATAAAATTCAGAATATTGATGGCAAATAAGATGAAGGGAATTGAAGAGAAAGTGAAAACCAACAAAAGAAACCAAAAGTATTTCAGTAAATCAAAGAAAAAGACCTAAACCACATAAGAAAGGATAAAATAGAACTTAAAAAATGAAATAGTCATTTAGGAAATTTCAAAATACAGCAGAAAGCTTCAACAACAGACTAAACCAAGCAAAAGAAAGAATCTCAGAACCTGAAGACAGGTTCTTTTAGAGGAGGGGCAAGATGGCAGATGAGAAAAATTGCCAGCCAGAGTGTCTCTGCAAGGAAGACAGATTTTAGAAAAAAGGGAAAAACAATTAACAGGCAAACAAACATACATCAGATGAAGGTCAGAAGGAAGGGTGCCTGAAACTGCAGGAGACTCCACAGGAAGAAGTTGTGGAGGAGAACTTGAAGGAGAAAGGCCCCTAAGAGGCTTGAAGACCAGCAACAAGGGTATGTGGAACAGTTAAATTTCCTCTCCCTTGCATCTTGTACTACTGGTGGGCTCCTGAGCAGTTGGAGAGATCTGCCAATATCAGCCCAGAAATAGGTGCCGCCAGTGAGCAGTCAGCCTCTTGCAGACAGGACACCAGGCTCCCAGCTCCCTCGGGGCACCTTCCAGCCTGCATACCTGAGCCAATTGGCAAGCACCATATTGCTTCATTCTCCCCTTCCCCTTCCCTACCCACAGCTGCCAAGAGAGACAATTTAGCCATCATCCAGAGGCATCTGCAAGGAATGGGACCTTTCCTTTCGGGGCTCTACAGCGGGCTGAGGGGTACTGAGACTGTGAGTTCCAACCCACCAGCCCTCTCAGGTGCCACTTCCTGGGACTCCAGGAGAGCGGGGCAAATCCTGAGGCAGAGAGACATTATTCCACCTTGGGCACCCCGTAAGTGAATTTAGAACAGAACTCCTCTCCCTGGCAGGGTCAGGGATTGATCTCCAGGGCCCAGGGGATAGGACTGCAGACCAGTTCCCCTGCACCCAGATCTTGATTGCATTGACCCAGAGAACAGAAAGGATATTTGTGAATGACCATACTGAGGTGTGTGTGCCTTCAGGGGCAGATCAGCATGCTTGAGGGGCAACTCTCCTCAAACAGGAAGGGTGTGGGCCCAGAGCAGGCAGCGACCCTGGACAGGGAACCACAAGAATGGCTTGAGGTCTGACCGGCTTGCACAGGTCCAGGACAAACTCCGGATTAGGGGAGGGTGGAAAGGAGTGAGGCCTGCTCCAGACTGCAGGTTTCAGACAACCCTAACCCCACACACAGACTTTTCAGCTGAGTGGTGCCATTTGAGCCCCTTCCTGGAAGATTTGCCCAGAAGAAGAGAATAGATCTTTGACCCCTACTAACAGTATTTGTCGAGCCTGAGGGCAGGCTCACTCAACACACCTCCACCCAAACTGACACCCCATCCTGCCCCCACCGAGGTGGAGAATACACCTGGAAATCCTAGGGACAAAGCCACCACCAGAGGCACCTGAGTGCATCTCCAGAGGAACAAGAGCTGGTTACAGGACCCCAAAACAACAATGCAGCCTGCTCCTCCCAGCAAGTGCCACCTACTGACAGGGAGGACATTCTGCACACCCTTTTCACGGCATCTACTGACTCATCATACAGGGTGTGGTCGAATCTTACCCACAAATACCACCTACTGGCTCAGAGACTAAATAAGGCATGTCATTATCCAAATGAAAACCTAAAGGCAAGAAGCAACAACTGATACAGATGGGAATAAATCAGCGAAGAACCTCTGGAAATATGAAGACTCAAACGGAAAGCACACCCCCAAAGAGGAACATCAGCCCCTTAGAAATGGACATCAACCAAAATCAGACCACTAAAATGACAGAAGAAGAATTTCAAAAATGGATTGTAAGAAAATTCAATGACTTGCAAGAAAAACTGGATAACCAGCACAAAGAAACCACAAAAATAATCCAGGACTTGAAATAAAAATTCATGAAAGAAATTGAAATATTAAAGAAGAGTTAGGGCGGCGGAGCAAGATGGCGGACGAGAAACACTGCCACACAGAGTGTCTGTGCAGAAAAGACAACTTCTGGAAGAAATTAGAAGAAAGAAGCTAGCAGACAACCATACATCGGACGGGGATCAGAAGGAGGGGAACCAGAGAGTACGGGAGACTCCATGGGAGAAGGTTGAGAAGAACTGGGAGAAGAGACCTCCCGAGCAAGCAGCTTGGAGACCAGGGGCAAGGGTAGGTGAAGCTGTTAACTTTCCCCTCCCTTGCATCTCGAACTGCTGGTAGGCTCCCCAGCAGTTGGAGAGACCTGCAGACACCAGCCCAGAAACAGCTGCCTCCAGTGAGCGGTAAGCCTGTAGTGGACATGGCTCCAGGCTCCCAACTCCCTCAGGGCACCTCCCTGCGCATAAACCCGACTGCATGGCAGGTGCCATATTGCTACACTCTGCCCTCCCCCATCCCTATCCGCGGCTTCTGGGAGAGACAATATAGCCAATAGCCAGAGGCATCTCCAGGGAACAGGACCTTCATATTTGTGGCCCTACAGCTGACTGAGGGGTACTTAGGGAGCTCCCTACCCACCAGCCCTCCACGGTGCTGCTGGCCCGGTGATTCCAGGAGAACGGGGCAGACCCTGAGGCTCAGAGACATCGACCCAGCTTGGGCTCCCTATGGGGAAATTAAGACTGGCACTCCTCTCCCTGATGGGGTCAGGGATGGAACTCCAGGACCGAGAGGTCAGACCTGCAGAACAGATCCCGTGCACCCAGGTCTCACATTGCCCAGGGCACAGAAGGGATATTCAGAAGGAGCCCACTAAGGTGTGTGTGCCTTCAGGGACAGATCAGTGTGCTTGAGGGCAACCCTGCTCCCAAAGGGGGGCTGAGTGCCCAGCCCAGGCGGCGACCCAGTGCAGGAAACCTCCCAGCCTGCATCACAGCCAGGGGAGACCTGGTGGTGTGAGGACTGGCCTGCTGGCAGAGGCCCAGGATAAGCCATGGAGTGGGGGAGGGTGGAAAGGAGCGAGGCCTGCTCCAGACTGCAGGTCTCAGACAGCCCCACCCCCACACACAGACTTTCTGACTGAGAGGGGCCATCCCAGCCCCTCCCTGACAGCTTTTCCCAAAAGCAGAGAACAGGACTTTGACCACTGCTAACAGCATTTGGGGTGCTCGAAGGCAGGCTTACCCAACCCAGCTCTGCCCAGACTCACTCCCAGACAAGGCCTCACTGAAGTGGAGAATAAGGACACACCTGGAAATCCCATGGCCCCACCCACCACCTGAGGCACTAGAGTGCCTCTCCAGAGGAACAAGAGCTGGATACAGGACCCAAAAACAGCAGTGTATCCTGCTATTCTAAGCAAGCGCCACCTACTGACAGGGAGGACATTCTGCACACCATTTTACAGCATCTACTGACTCATTGTACAGGGTGTGGTCGAACCTCACCCACAAACACCACCTTCTGGCTCAGAGACTAAACAGGGTATGTCATTATCTGAACAAAAACCTAAAAGTAAGAAGCAAAAACTGATCCACATGGGAAGAAATCAGCAAAGGAACTCTGGAAATATGAAGACCCAAACGGAAAGCACACCCCCAAAGAGGAACACCAGCCCCTTAGAAATGGAAAGCAACCAAAATCAGACCACTAAAATGACAAAAGAAGAATATCGGGCATGGCTAATAAGAAAATTCAACGACTTGCAAGAACAACTGGATAACATACACAAAGAAAATGCAAAAAGATTCCAGGACCTGGAACAAAAATTCACTAAAGAAATTGAAACAATGAAGAAAACTCTAACCGAACTCCTGGAAATGAAGAATCAATTCAGGGAACTACAAAACACACTGGAAAGCCTCAAAACAGGGTAGATCAAACAGAAGAAAGAATCTCAGAGATTGAAGATAACACCTTCGAATTAAATAAATCAGTCACAGAGATAGAGCAGAGAAACAAGAGAAAAGAGCAAAGCCTACAAGAGTTGTGGGATTATGTGAAGAAACCTAATGTGATGGTTATATGGTTACCTGAAGGGGAAGAAGAAAACACTCCGGGGTTGGATAAGCTATTTGAAGATATAATAGAGGTAAATTTCACAGGCCTTGCTAAAAATCTCCATATACAAGTTCAAAAAGCTCATAGGACCCCTGGGAGATTCAATGCAAACAGGAAGACACCACCACATGCAGTCATCAGACTGACCAAAATATCAACTAAAGAGGCTCTTCTACGAGCTGTAAGATGAAAGAAGCAAGTAACATACAAAGGAAAACCAATCCGAATAATGCCAGACTTCTCTACTGAAACTTTATAAGCAAGGAGACACTGGGGCCACATTCTAACTCTTGTACAACAGAATAAGTCTCAACCCAGAATCTTATTCCCTGCAAAACTAAGTTTTGTATATGAAGGAGAAATCAAGACATTCTCAGATAAGCAAAGACTGAGGGAATTCACCATGACAAGACCAGCTCTCCAAGAAGTACTGAAAACAGTGTTACCCACGGACCAGCACAACAAACACTCATGAATGTAAATCTACTCAAAAGCTAAAGATCAAAGCCCAGATACCACAATGGCTCAAGAGAGAAAACAAAGCAACAAAGATCAACCCAACATAATGAACAGAAATCTGCCCCACCTATCAGTTATCTCATAAATGTGAATGGCTTGAACTCCCCACTCAAGAGACATAGGCTGGCTGAATGCATAAAAAAAATACAAGCCAAGTATCTGCTGCCTTCAGGAAACACGTATAACCTGCAAGGATGCAGTTAGACTAAAGGTAAAGGGGTGGAGAACAATATTTCAAGCAAATGGAAGCCAAAAGTAAGCTGGCGTGGCAGTGCTGATTACAGATAATTTAGTTTTTAAATACACAAAAGTAATAAAAGACAAAGAAGGTCACTATATAATGGTGAAGTATACAGTTCAGCAAGAAGACATAACAATTCTAAATATATATGCACCCTAACTAGGTGCACCCAGATTCATAAGGCAAACTCTACTTGATCTAAACAAATGGATAAACACAGCACCATAATAGTCAGAGACTTTAACACACCACTATCAGCACAGAACAGAAACTCCAAACAGAAAATCAACAAAGAAATAATGGACTTCAACAGGTCTCTAGAACAAATGGGCCTGACTGACAATTACAAGACTTTCTATGCCAAAACCACTGAATATACATTCTTCTCATCTGCTCATGGGTCATTCTCTAAGATTGATCATATCCTAGGACACAAAGCATGTCTCAAACAATTTTAAAAAATAGAAATTATACCATGTATCTTTTCAGATCAATGGAATAAATGTACAAATCAAACCTAACAGGAACTCTAATTTCTACACAAAGTCATGGAAACTAAACAACCTTCTGCTGAATGAGGAAATCCTTCATAAATGAGGAAATCAAGATGGAAATCAAAAGATTATTTGACTAAATGACAAAGGAGACACAAGTTATCAAAACCTCTGGGACACAGCTAAAACAGTCCTGAGAGGAAAATTTATTTCCGTAAATGCCCATATCGAAAAGTTGAAAAGATCACAAATTTGCAACCTAATGAATCATCTCAAAGATCTGGAAAAAGAAGAACAGACCGACCTCAAATCCAGCAGAAGAAGTGAAATCATTAAGATCAAATCAGAACTAAATGAAATTTACAACAGGGAAACTATACGGAAGATTAATAAAATAAAAAGTTGGTTCTTTGAAAAAATAAACAATATTGACACCTTTGGCTAGACTAACAAAAATCAGAAAAGAAAAATCTCTAATAAACTCAAAAAGAACAATAAAGGAGAAATTACAATGGATGCCACAGAGATACAAGATATAATTTATGAATACTACAGTAACCTCTATGCACACAAACTGAAAAATGTGGAGTAAATGGACAATTTCTTAGAAACATACAGCCTCTATAGTACTCAGCCAGGAAGAAATGGAATTCCTGAACGGACCAATATCAAGTACTGAAATAGAAACAGCAATTAAAAACTTTCCTAAAAAGAAATGTCCTGGACCAGATGCTTTCACATCTGAATTTTACCACACCTACAAAGAAGAACTGGTGCCTATCATGCAGAAATTATTCCACAACATCCAGAAGGATGGAATCCTCCCCAACACATTTTATGAAGCAAACATAACCCTGATACCAAAATCAGGAAAGGATGCAACAAAAAAAGAAAGCTACACATCAATATCCCCTATGAATATATATGCAAACATTCTCAAAAAATCCTAGCCAACCGAATCCAGGTGCTTGTCAAGAAAATAATCCATCACAAGCAAGTGAGCTTCCTCCCATGGATTTAGGGATGCTCAACATATGCAAATCTATAAATGTAATTTACCATATAAACAGAAGCAAAAACAAAGACCATGTGATCCTCTCAATGGACGCAGAAAAAGCGTATGACAAAATTCAACACCTTTTTATGATAAGAATGCACAACAAAATAGGCATAGATGGTACTTACCTAAAAATCATACAAGCCATATATGACAAACTCACAGCCAATATCATACTGAATGGGGAAAAATTGAAAGCATTCCCACTTAGAACTGGAACAAGACAAGGTTGCCCACTATCTCCACTTCTATTCAACATAGTGCCGAAGTCCTTGCTACAACAATCAGACAAGAGACTAGAATTAAGGGCGTCCAATTAGGGGCAGAAGAGATCAAACACTCATTCTTCACAGATGACATGATATTATACCTAGAAAACCCCAAGGATTCAACCAAGAGACTCCGTGAATTGATAAATGAATTTGGTAAAGTCTTAGGATACAAAATCAATACACAGAAATCAGAGGCATTCATATATGCCAACAACAGTAAAAGCGAGAATCAAATCAAAGACTCAATTCCCTTCAAAATAGCAACAAAGAAAATACAGTACCTAGGAATATATTTAACTAAGGAGGTAAAAGACCTCTACAGAGAGAACTATGAAACATTGGAGAAGGAAATAGCAGAGGAGGGGGAAAGGAAAATGGCAGAGTAGGGCTGACCTCTTGGCTCTCGGCTCTCGGGGTGAGAAGTGAAGAGGGCAGACAACCACACGCAAGAGATCTGCATTTACACTGGATCAGCTTCGCAAGACTGCAGAGAGACACCGGGACACAGACAACATAGGCAATACGCAAAGGTGAACCGAAAAATCTTCCACAAAACTCAGGGACTCGGGAATAAACAGTGGGGAGGGAGCGCGTTCGCGCGGCTACCGCCCCGCGGGCTGGCCGCAGGAGGCATCGCTCCTGCCGGGCGCAGGGAGTAGATCCCTCCCCCGCCGACCCCACACTCACACAAGTGGGGAAGTGCCCGAAGTTGGTGAGAGGTGGTAGCGCGGACAGAC
>CAUYPO010067952.1:0-11390 GCA_963574435.1 Cheirogaleus major | reverse complement strand
GAGCAAGAGCGAGACCCCATCTCTACTAAAAAATAGAAAGAAATTAATTGGCCAACTAAAATATAGAAAAAATTAGCCGGGCATGGTGGCGCATGCCTGTAGTCCCAGCTACTCGGGAGGCTGAGGCAGAAGGATCGCCTGCGCCCAGGTGTTGGAGGTTGCTGTGAGCGAGGCTGACGCCACGGCACTCTAGCCAGGGCAACAGAGTGAGACTCTGTCTCAAAAAAAAAAAAAAAAAAAAATCCTATCTTGAGGCTGGGTGTGGCGGCGCATGCCTGTAATCTGAGCACTTTGGGAGGCTGAACACCTGGTATCACTTGAGGCCAGGTGTTCAAGACCAGCCTGAACAACATAGGGAGACCCCCATCTCTACAGAAAATTTAAAAATTAGCTGGGCATGATGCTGGCAGTGTGCCCCTGTAGTCCTTGCTGCTAGGGAGGCTGAGACAGAAGGATCCCTTTTGAGCCCAGGAGTTTGAGGTTGCAGTGAGCTATGATGACACCTCTGCACTCTTACCTGGGTGAGAGAGTGACCCCTGTCTCAAAAAACAAACAAACAAACAAAAAAACAAAACAACCCTATCTTGAGCACTTCCCCAGCATACCAAATATGTTGCATTTCTCATGGCTGCATACATTATACTGTATGATTGAAATCTGACTATGAATTCCCCATTGTTGTACACTTAGTTTATTTCCCAGCAAAAACATCACCATACAAGCATATTTCTTCAGGCATTTGATAATTCCCTTTGGACAAATTCCCAGAAAGGCCCCAAGGACAGACAGTGAGCCTGTATTTAAAGCTCTTTATGCTTTTTTTTTGCCAAACAGCTCTCAAGGAAGAATGAGAACATGGAAAAAGGGGCTGAGATTTTTTTAATTTTTTTTACCTTTTAACGACGACTTATTCAATTATAACACACGTACTGAAGAGTGCACATAAGTACAGCTCACTGACTTTTATGAAACTTGCACACAGCCGCACATCACCGAGATCACGAACTGGAACATCTCCAGCAGTCCAGACGCCGCTTCGCCCTCACTACTCTTCAAGAGTCGGATCTTAACGCCGCAAAGGCCTATTAAGATCACGTCTTCGGAATCTTAGCTTATCAATACTTTGATAAAATCTGGACCACGAAATCAGGAGATAAGTTCCGTCTGCAAACGCTCAACAGTCTGAAGTCCCGCTAGGCGAAGCACTCGGCGACCTCCAGCGAAGGGAACCCGGCCGCGCTGAGGCCCCGGGCCGCCGAACTCCCGGCGTGCAGCGCGGCGATCCCGGCGTGCACCGCGGCGCGCGGAGCCGGCGACCGGGCGGCTGGAGCGGGCGGCTGTGGCTTCGCTGGCGGCTGGGGCTTCGGTGGCGGCTGGAGTCGTCGAGACGGGGACGACATGGAAGTGTAAGCCGCCCGGGGCGCGTTCCCGGCGTTGGGCCGAGAGGCATGGGGACCCAGCGACCTCTCATAGCGCCCTGGTAGCGGTGTATGGGCGAGGCGACGGCCCAGTCTGAGAGGGTCTGGGGGGCTGGGGAAGAAAGGGACTCGCGCCCTGCCCTTCCGAACCTTAGCTCCCCACCACTACCCCGTGCCTAGGACGCGGGGCTGCCTTTAAATGTGCCTCTCCTTCCCTCCCTCATTCATTTCCTAGCGCTCCTGGGTCACAGTGGGGAGGGGAGCCTGGCCTGGTATCCGACCAGGACTTAGTAGACTGGAGGAGAGACGGATGAGGACTGGGATAGGACTGTGCTTGTAGGAGCCCTAACTTCGAGGTGCTGTCCGAGCTTGTTGCGGAGCAGTTAGACCTGTGAGGGAAGGGGCGGGTTTTCTGGGGAGAAGTAAGTGTATGAAACAGGACTGCGAACGGAGAAACACCATGGGGCACGTGGATGTGTTGTGTGTGTGTGTGTGTGTGTGTGTGTGTGTGTGTGTGGAGGCAGGAGCATCGCTTGAGCCCAGGAGTTCAAGGTTGCAGTGAGTTATGATCAGGCCACTGCAGTCCAGCCTGGGTGACAGAGCAAGACTCCCTTTCCAAAAACAAAAAAGCCATTCTGTTTAACTCCATATGTCTTTTCCATATTTGTTCATTGTCCCCCATGCAGATGAAAGTTTTTGCATCTACTTTGCATGCTTTTTTGTTTCTGAGACAGGGTTTTCCTCTATTGTCTGAGCAAGAGTGCTTTGGCCTTATCGTAGCTCACTGCAACCTCAAAGTTCTGGGCTCAAGCAGCCCTCTTTCCTTAGCCTTTCAAGTAGTTGGAACTACAGACCTGCACCACCACACCTGGCTAATTTTTTTATTTTTAGAGATCGGGTCTTGCTGTATTGCTCAGGCTGGTCTCCAAACTCCTGGCCTCAAGCCATCCTTCTGCCTTGGCCCCCCAAAGTGCTAGGATTACAGGCATGATCCACTGTACCTGGCATGCATGTGGGTTTTTACATGATTGACACTAATTTGTAGTCATTACCTATCTTGTGTTCTCTGGGACACTGATTATTTAATACATTCTTGTTTATGCTCTTTTGCCTAATGTTTAATGGTTGTATGTACTACTATTTTACAGATTTTTTTTGACTTAACAGAGTATGTATATGTAACTGAAATGAAAAGTTCATGAAATAATACTTACCTTTATGTAGTACACTCTGATATTGTCTGTTCTCTTTTACTAAAAAGAATATTGACACACTAAATTAATTTTGCAATCCACTGATGGAGTTTAATCTGCAAGTCAAAAAACATTTGTATTAATATATATATATATTACTATAGCCCAAGCCATCATCATCAATTTTTCTCCCTCTACCAGAGCACTTCCTGTTGACACACAAACCTGCTTTAATTTAATCCATCTTAAAAAAAGATGAAGAATCTATACAAACTAGCCTTGCTGGGTTTCATCTGTTAGTATTAGATCACATCCTTTTTGTCCAATCATATTTCTCAGTGGTTGTCTGTGCTTCAGTCATGCCTGTCCAATGAAGTCTCCATAAAAGGCCCAAGAGGACTGAGTCCAGAGAGCTTCTAGGTAGCTGAACACCTAGAAGGTGTTGTGCCAGGGAGGGCATGGAAGCTGTGTGTCCCTTCTCCCATACCGTGCCCTATGCATCTCTTCATTTGTATCCTTTGTGATATCCTTCATAATAAACCAGCGTGTTTCCCTGAGTATTGTGAGCCACTGTAGCAAATTAATCAAGCCTAAAGAGGGGGTCGTAGGAACCCCAACTTGAAGCCAGTCAGTGAGAAGTTCTGGAGGCCTGGACTTAACAATGGTATCTGAAGTGGAAGCTGTCTTGTGTGACTGAGCCCTCAACCTATGGTATCTGACACTATCTCAAGGTAGATAGTGTCAGAATGAATTGGATTAGAACATGCCCAGCTGGTGTCAGCTGCAGAATTGATTACTTGCTTGTTGGCAGGGGAAAAATCCCTATACATTTGGTCATAGAAGTCTTCCGTGTTGATTGCTGTAGGAGAGAGCAGAGGAAAAACAGTTTGTTTTTCAACCAACTTATACTATCTGATACGATGTAAATGCTATGTAAATAGTTGTTATACTGTTTTATTTAGGGAATAATGACAGAAAAAGAAAACAGTCTGTACATGTTTGGTACAGAGGCAACCATCAATAGGCGTTGTACACATCAAGAACAATGTAACATTTTCAATTTTTTTGTTTTGTTTATATTTTCTATCAGAAGTTGGTTGAACCCAAGGACGTGGAACCTGATGATACAGAAGGCTGACTGTATAAATTAATCAGCTATCATCCTAATTGCTGGGCATATAGATTTACTGATTTTCCTAAATGAAATGGTTTGTGTCAAGGGTTTTTACTCCTGTAACAACCCATCCACTTCTCCCAAGGAGTTAGTGACTTATTGAAACCAATCAAGAATTTTGCAGCTAGCAATTTATGGGAAAATGAGGATTTCTGAGATAGACATGTGATTCGAGAGTGGATGGACCCCTGGAGTGGAAGGTCCGGAGCCTAACTTCTAGTTCTTGGCTGGTCTCCAACATGAGGTCCGACCTCTGACAATCTGGTCCTTAGGATGTTTAATAGAACCCTGAGTCTCTGAAAGGGAAAACACAGTTGATCCTTGAACAACAAGGGTTTAAACTTCAAGAGTCCACTTATATGTGGATATTTTTTAGTAAATACAGTCGGCCTTCTTTATCTGTGGGTTTCACATCCACAACCAAACACACAGATTGAAAATAACAGTATTCAAGGGATGTGAAACCTGCGTATATGGAGGGCCACTTTTCATATTTGCAGGTTCCACACAGCTGACTGGAAGACTTGAGCATGTAGGGATTTTGGTATTTGGGGGTAGGGGCAGTGCTGGAAGCAATCCCCCTCAAATACAGAGGAATACCGGTATACTGTACCTTTATCAGGTAGTCATAGAACCTGAAGTGAGGAGGCACAGATGAAAAACTCCTCTGAGTTTTTACTACCTTTTTTCTTCAGTTATCAAGCAAATACCTACTAAGTAAATAATACATATGAACATACACCAGAAATTTCTTAAAGGGGAGGAATATTTATGCTTTATTTGATTGACTTACAGAACTTAAAAATAAAAACTTCTTGACCATCATTTGATAATTTATTTTCTTCAAGTAAAAGGATACAAAATATTTATAGCAAAATTACGTATTTCTATGTATAAGGAAAAGGAACACTATTCTCTGTACCATCTTTTTGAGGCAGTGTCAGGATTTCTTTCATTCTACAGCTGGAAATAAATAGTGAGATTTGGAAAAGTTAGGTACTAGGTACTATAAAATCCAGTAACAAGACTGGGAAGAGGATACTTCTTTCCTAACTCCCAAGAGAATGATACAGGTTAGTTATATTGTTCATTGACTTCAAAGGCTTCCCAATTTTCTTGTACCAGAGTTTAGTTTTTCAGAACATTATTCGAATTAATAGCATAGGTTGAACATAGGAGCAATTCCAATTCGAGCAATTCCATTTGTTATTGCCTTCCTAAGAGTTAACTGTGTGGCAATTAATAGACAGTGTTTGCGTGGGATTTTTTGTGTATGCATGTGCTTCTAAGGTAAGTCAGTCAATAGATCATTTTGTTCTGTTTATTCAGAATTTGGTTTTCCACAGTAGTTGTTTACGTCCGTTAAATTGACCCAGCAAGTTAAGCAAATTTTACAGGTTAAATTTCAAATAGTCAACGTCAGTCAGCTAATTCATTACTTAAGGAAATTAAGTAATTGCCTGCTTGTAGTATGGATTCAGTCTATAAAATTCACTTGGAATATTTGCTTTAAACACCTGTAAACAAAATCATTATTGCACTTATTCTAACTCCTACAGGAGAGAGAATATGAAGTTTTGTGTAGGTGGGCAATTTCTTAAAAATCTGATTGCATGTAAATGTGTTATATTAAAGTGTTAGGTATAGAGCAGACAGTTCCTGCTCTGTAGAGATAAACAGCTTTTAAATTTACAATTGACAGATGTATCAACAGATTATAGTAGCTCTAAAAAACATTGAAGGAAAATATATTTTATGTCCTCAATTATATCTTATAATAATGTCTTTTTTTTTTAACCTCTTGGAATTATTTATTTTAGTTTTACATTTCCATTTTCCACAACCTTTTAGCTTGATAAATTTCAAACCTTTGAAAGAGTTGCAAAAACAGCACCACAAATACCTGTATACCCTTTACCTAGAGTCACCATTTGTTAACATTTTGATTTAGATGTTCGCCTTATTTATTTTGTACATGTGTGAGCTTTCTCTTCACACACACACACACATTTTACTGAACCATTAGAGAGTTGTAGTCATCATGTCATTTCATGTCTTCTTGAAAAAGAACATTCTCTTATATATCTACAATGCCATTATCACACCGAGGAAACTTAGCACCGATATAATTATTATTAAAATACAGTCTATATTCAAACTTCTTCAGTTGTCCCAATATTCTTTTAGCTGAGTTTTTCCCCACAGTTTTGGATCCAGTGAAGAATTGCACAGTGCATTTAGTTGCCAAGTTTCTTTAATCTCCTTTACTCTGGAACAGTTTCTTAGCCTCTTTTTGTGACATTGGCATTGTGACAGATGACATTGATATTTGAAGAATCTAGGCCAGTTGTTTTGAAGAATGTTCCTCAATTTGGAATTGTCTGAGTATTTCCCCATGACTGGATTCAAATTAAACATTTTTTAGCAGGGTTGCTAGGAGGGATGTGTCTTTTTCAGTGCGTCACACCATCATTATTGGTGCTATTGAATTGGATAACTTGATTAAGTTGATGTCTGTCTGATCTCCCATATCCTGTCATTAGTGGTGATTACAGTAACTTCTTGAGGATAAAAACTGCGCTTTAAAAAATTTCCCAGTACATACAGCTGATTTAGGATTTCATAAAAGGTAGATACTGGCTGGTCTGAGTGCAGTGGTGTTTACAACTAATTGATCACAGCCAGTTACAGATTCCTTTCTTCCTTCTCCACTCCCACCGCTTCACTTGACTAGCCTTAAAAAAAAAAAAAAGATACTATATTTACTGACATTATTGAATAAAGAAAGGCCCTAGAATATATTAAAATGTTAGTATTGGTAAGTGATTAGGTGGGTAAAAAATTTTATCTTCCTAATAAAAGAAAACCAATGAATAAATTAGCTTCTGCCAGCCAGAGTCTCAAGATACATCACCTGTTTAAACATCCATTGTTCTTCTGATCCCCAAACACAGATTCATTAAAATATACATGAAAGAGAGTTTTCTTCTTTTGTATACTGGTTCTAGAAAAGGCAGGTGATCTTTGAATTCTTGCATTAACAATATTGACTTGAGTAGTGGGGCAGGAACTTGGAAGGGCCAAGGACAGATTTCCCTGGGTGTGGAATATTCTGAATGACAGAGAAGGTGCTATGATTTGGAGATGAAGTTGTAACATTGGCACCTGAGATGGATCCATTGGCTCTGAAGAAAAATAACATTCGTATTTTTTCCCCTGTCAACCATTCCTAGAAGGGATGTCTTAGTGCCTCATATTTTAGAGAGCACAGGGAGTTGTAAACTCAATTTCAAGCAAAGATAGGAGGAAGCCTTGTGGACTGACTTCCTAATTAGGTAGACAAAGATGAAGTATGGTTTGATTTGTCATTTTCTATTTTATTTTATTTTTTTGAGACAGAGTCTTGCTCTGTTGCCTGGGCTAGGGTGCCATGGCATCAGCCTCGCTCACAGCAACCTCAAACTCCTGGGCCCAAGCAATCCTCCTGCCTCAGCCTCCCGAGTAGCTGGGAGTACAGGCAGGCGCCACCATGCCCGGCTAATTTTTTCTATATATTTTTAGTTGGCCAATTAATTTCTTTCTATTTTTAGTAGAGACGGGGTCTTGCTTTTGCTTAGGCTGGTCTCAAACTCCTGACCTCAAGTGATCCTCCCACCTTGGCCTCCCAGAATGCTAGGATTACAAGCGTAAGCCACGTCTCCAGGCCTGTAATTTTCAATTTTGAAGAAACTGTATCAGTTACGCTAATTCTGCATTGTCCTTCCTATGTTAGGTTCTTTTAAAATATATTCTTTGTGACCTGAGTACACTTGTGATCATTTGGGCAAAGCAGCACTTTTGTGAAATAGTATCTATTTGGTGAATCACTAGTAGCATTTGGTAAGGCTTCAGAAGTTTATTTGATCATAGTGCTGGTGTCACTGTGCTGACGTGCTGAAGACCTAAGACCTAGGTCGATCTCTGGGTTAACCACCTGCTGGTTTTGCTTTGTTTATTGACTGGAGAAATCACCCATCTGTTTGGCCTGTGTTTTTCAAATTTGGCATCATCATTTTCATCATTGAGCCCCACTCCTGGTTTAAGAACATACAGTAGTCTTCGTTCCTCATTATGTCAAGTTCAAACTCCTCTACCTGAATTTTTACGATTTTGCATTACTGGTTTCCATTCATCCAATCCAGTCTCATTTTTCAGAATTCCACCTCAGCCTTTTTACTGTGTGATCTGGGGCAAGCTGTTTAATCTCTGAGCCTCAGTTTTATAAAGTAGGAATCATACTGATAGCTCCTACATCACAAGGTTTTTAAAGAAAAATGAATAAGATTAATATATTTAAAAAATAATAAGCTTCATTTATGGAGATCTTAAGTACCAAGAACTATGCTAAACTTTTAATTTTTGTTGTCTTATTTCATTATAACAGTTATATAAGTTGTGGAGAGGCTGAGGTAGGGATAGTAGCACAGGTATTAGTAATGATAATGGCGTTTAATGAACACTTACTGTGTTACAGGTACTTTACATGTTTCAGTTTAATCCTGTACATGATCTTACAAGGTTGATACTGTAAATTGCCATTTTATAGGTAAGGAAATTTAAGCATAGGGAAATTAAATAACTTGTCCAAATTCACACAGTTAATGTATGGTGGAGCTGGGTTTCGAATCCAGTCGACCCTTGTAGATTCTAGTTTATCCCCATTTTTTGTTTTAGAGGGGTAAGCAGAGGGAGTAATTACTCACACACACCTTGGGCTGGGCACAGTGGCTCACACCTGTAATCCTAAAATTTAGGGAGGTGGAGCCTGGAGGATCCCTTGAGCCCAGGAGTTCGAGACCAACCTAGGCAACATGGCGAGACTTCGTCTCTGCAAAAAAAAAAAAAAGAAAAGTTAGCTTGAGCATGGTGGTGTGAGTGTAGTCCCATAGTCCCAGCTATTCAGGAGGTTGAGGCTGGAAGATCGAATGAGCCCAGGAGTTTGAGGTAACAGTAAACTATGGTCATGCCACTGCACTCTAAACTAGGCGACAGAGTAAGAACCTGTCTCTAACAAACAAAAAACCCTCATATACCTTATAAGTGGCAGAATATGAACCAAATCTGTCTGATTTCACAGCTGTGTTCTTAATCGTCATATTATACTGCCTTCCCATTGCTAAAAGCAATGAATATTTTCCGATGTGATACTGTAGAATTGATCAATTATGATTTAATATAAATCACGTTGTTCTTTCACACATGATATATGAGGGCTGTCCAGAACGTATCCAGCCATTGTTAGTATAACATTATACTGATAATATAACTTTATATTATATTGTAATATATTGTCTTGATTGACTGTTAACACCAGGCTTTTGACCACTCCTTAACACATGAACTCTACCTGTTGAGTTGATATAGAAGATGAACACCTTTGGAGTTTTGTGGATATTTGGCAGGATTCTTGGCCATTGTTGGAATTCCCAGTGGTGATGTTAGTGTTAAGTAGACCACTTTTGTTGATTCAGTAGGAGGACTTGGCTGCCCAAGATGTCAATAGCTGATGGAAGGCAGATGGTAATGGGGAGAGGACATGGATATGAGAGGGGACAGCACTTTGTTTCTCCAGTTATTTCTACAACCTTATTCTGTTTATTGGCCCTCCCCTTTTGTAGTTTTGTCCGCTTGTTCTCCTTGTAACTAACTTTTCCCAGAAGTCTGACTTCTCTTAACTTCTACCTACTTAGGCTTGGGATAACTACAGTATTTTGATCACCTACCTGGTGATGGGTGTGTGGTATGTTATGGCTGTAAAAAGCAAAGTCTGCTCTCAAATTGCCCACAGCTAGCTGAACCATGTAAGACTTAGGACATTTCTCAGTTTTAATATACAGTCCCCAAATTCCTGACCTGGACTACTAGATCTTGACAGGAATTATTTTACGGATATTTAATACCGAGAAAGAGATGTGAGAGGCTAGACTGACGATAGCTTACTTTTCTTTTGCAGGAAGGATGCCAATTCTGCGCTGCTCAGTAATTACGAAGTAAGTAGCTGTGAAGTGGGCTGATAGTTTGCTCTTTGCTTCAGAAGAGTATTGAATTAATTTTGGTTAGAAATAACTGAACTCATGTGTATTTCCACTTTAAAATAGGACAAATGGCACCATCTGGTGGACCTTGGAATATTCTAAGCTTGGTAAATTATTCAGAGTACTTCAGGGAAGCTGGGAAGACTTTAGTTTGTAGTAGACAATCTTCCCTAAATCCTGAAGATTCTAGATTATCATTTGAGATGCCTTCATAGGATGGAAGCATCTATTTTAGAGCCATTTCTATCTGTGAAAGTTTCCTATTAAAATACTTGTATCTTTTCTTAATTACCACCCTTAACCTATGAAATGTTTTTATACTTTGTTATTTTGATCCTCAATTAGTGTTGTGGGTATTAACATCCTTATTTTGAAAGTGAGAGTTTAGTTGACTCGCCATTATGAATAATTTAATAGGAATTAACAGATTGATAATTTTGAGGGTTTGGGGGTAGGGTTGCTGGGGAAATGGAAAGAAGGAAGGAGGTTGGTGAGAGGAGATATATCAATATATTTTTCTATCTCTTATTTTGCCTGGATCCTTTTAGGTTCCAGCAAAACCATCTGATAGGTTAACTCCAGGTGTAGAAAGAACAATTCATACATTGAGACTTAGAGGAGGTCTGGGTCTCCATTGTGTGTTATATAGAAAGTAGTAGAATAAACACAGTTGGCCATGTTCCTTCCTTCCTAAAGTTTCATGATAAGTGGTTGCTGCTCATAACAGGAAGGAAATAGTTTTTGGGCAAACCTTTGGCTTTTAGGAACCTCCTTGTCCAGTTTGGACTTTGCTAGGTATTTGGGTATTTTATCTCTTGGGAAGTCATTGCATTCATTGGTTCTCATGCCACTGTTTCTAAAAGGAACAGCAAACAGGGGTTTTACATTGTATCTAGTGTATGGTGTGTGAGCCTATATTTCCTTCAATTCTCTGGTAGATTCTCTAAAACACAAACAAGATTCCTCCATACTCCAGCACTAATGCACATATGACTTTTCCTTTCAGGGAGAAGTTTGCTTTCTTTCTTTTTTCTTTAATATGTTTTTGTTTGGTTGTTTTTATTTTTGTTTTTATTTTGTTTGTTTTGAGACAGTCTCATTGTGTTGCCTTGGCTAGAGTGCAGTGGCACGATCATAGCTCACTGCAACCTCAAACACCTGAGCTCAAGCAATTGTCCTTTCCCAGCCTCCTGAGTAGCTGGGACCGTAGACACCACTATGCCCGGCTAATTTTTAAATTTTTTTGTAGAGACAGCATCTCGATATGTTTGTTACTCAGGGTAGTCTCAAACTCCTGACCTCAAGCCATTCTGCTGCTTCTACCTCCCAAAGTGCTAGGATTACAGATGTGAGCCTACACCTGAGCCAACACTCCTGCCCAGGAAAGTTTGCTCCTAAAGATCTATAGTACTTTTTCTTTCTTTCTTCTCTTTTATTTTTTTGAGACGGAGTCTCACTTTGTTGCCCAGGCTAGAATGAGTGCCGTGGCGTCAGCCTAGCTCACAGCAACCTCAATCTCCTGGACTCAAGC
>CAUYPO010067946.1:0-24796 GCA_963574435.1 Cheirogaleus major | reverse complement strand
GGTGGGGGAGGGAGGGGATGGGTACATACATAATGAGTGAGATGTGCACTGTCTGGGGGATGGTCATGCTTGAAGCTCTGATTCAAGGGAGAGAGGGGGCTTGGGCAATATACATAACCTTAACATTTGTACCCCCATAATATGCTGAAATTAAAAAACTCAATGACTGAATGATGAATCTACATATGCTCTTAATCTTCCATTAATACCATCCTAGTTCAAATATGAGTTTACACTTCATATTTCTGTAATGTTTCTGTAACAGTATTTCTTTAATATATCCGTAGTATTATGTACTATTTATGTAATACATGTTTCTATGATAGTCTTTCCGCCTTCAGTATCTCCTCCCATCCCTATCTAATATTCATTTTCTAGGTTTACATCTGATTAATCTCACCAAAGCAGCACTCTTTTTGTGCTAATCCCTGAGGCCTATTCAATAAGCTTCAAACTGCACAACCAAACATTCAGGTCCCTATACTGAGACCCCAATCTGTTTCTCTAAATATTACTTTTCTGCACAAACCATCTGCAGTAGTCAATTTAGTTTACACCTTTTCCCTGAGATGCTTTATTCAGATCTTCAAAGTTTACAAAGCTCTTATAAGAAGTTTATAATAGCAGAATAATAGATAAGTAATAAGAAGCAACAGCAGGTTCCTAGGAAGACTTTGGGGAATGCAAAGGCCAGGATATGACCAAAATGACTGAGGGAGGACCAGAAATGCCAGTGGAAGGCATTTTCTTTGTTTACTCAAATTATGTGGAAATTTGGAGGGTTTGCAAAACTGATAGAGTACAAGTTTTTGCAAAATTTTCAGCACTTTTCACTTCTTAGTTTTCTCAAAATGCTACAAAAAGATATTTTTCCTTTTTTTATATTTGTAGCTCTACTTCCTGCATCTGAAAGAGCAAAGGCAGCAAGAAAACACAAATGTAATAGAGGAATAATATGTCAACAATTTTCAACCATGCTAGTAACCACTGAAATTGAAAGCAGGACCTTCAAATGTTACCGGTGTTGATGACTCAGTCTGTGTTAATGTCTGCTTTCTGCTTTGCTCCCAACAACCTCTCCATTCTGCTTCCTGCACCTTCCCCTCGGTGACCACTGGCATCTGAAACAGCCTTAATTTTTCTTTTGGTTGCAGCAACTGATTTGCAAGCGTGGAACTTTCACCTTTATTAATCCCCTTCTTTTCTGTTGCTCTGTAATTGAATTATGGCGTGATGTGTAATCTGCCTCTTCATTCTTGGGCTTTCACTATGATACAACAATATTAAAATTGTTGGGTAGGAGTTAGTCATACATTTTGTAGATGAGTGAACTCAATAAAGATTTAGTATGTCCATGCACATGCACACACACATACCACACACACATGTACCCACAGAAAACAAATTTCTTTCTAGAACAAATTTTAAAGCTGTTATGAAGTAGTGGGGTTCAGTATATGCCACACCAAATTATGCCTTTTTCGCATAAGGATTATTTTGATCTGATTAATTCAGGAAACAGCAGACATAAAAGAAGCTTTGAAAACAGAGTAGAAGTTATTGCCTTGTAAGAAAAATTTCTACCCATAATGGAAACTTCCATTTGTTAGCGTGTCTCCCTCTCTGTACCAAGAAGAGACGGATGATGACTCTAAGCTACTAGAAACTCTCATCACAGAAGGCAGGGACAACTTATCCTTGCTTGCTCTGCTTTTCCTAGACACCTCTTCATTATTTCCCCTCACTCCAACACTCTTCTTTCTTTGTTTTAATGAAACATGTCATTTAAACCTGAGCTCAAGTCACTTCTTTGAGATTTACTCATTTTTCCCTGGATTTCTCTCATGCGTACATGAGGTATACATGTTACTAGACTTTGTTTTATCTTGTGAATCTCTCTTTTGTTACAGGGGTTTGTTCCAAGTAAGGACTATGGAAGGTAGAGAGAAACAGTATCTTTCCTCCCCTGCAGGAGACGATATAGCCGGCAACAGGCCCCAAACACCCACTACCCTGTGCTCCACTGCATTCCTCATTCCTACTACTCAGACGCTATGCATGCTCTTCTCCACTCTTCCCTCTTCCTCTTGACTTGTTGGGGCTCAGAAACCAATACCCCAAAATGTGGCATTTGAACTCAAGGTCCCTCTGACCTTTATACCACCCTCCTCCATCTCTTCCAAAGAACAAGATGAAATTGTCCTCTGAAGTTCATTTATGTGTCTAAAGTCTGACCCACCAAGGAGAGCAATTGTTTGTTTTTCCTTCCCCTCCCTTTTACCTCATTGTCTATTGCAGACAAGAAGACCAAGAATGCAACCACATCTGAATAGACACTTCCACAAGATAATGTCTGTCTCTCATATTTACTCAAATTCCAAAGAGAAATATTTACAAATTAATCTCTGTTCCCGATCCATTGATCCATTTAATCTTCTTAGTAATCATTTATTGCCCCACAACAGAATTCTTCTTCTCCTCTCTCCAAAACCTGTTTGACTAGGATCCAAACCCCTCATTCTTTCTGCACCCTCAGGATGTATAAGCTTCTACATCCCACTGGGGGGTTGAGTCTTCATTCTGAAGGCTCCCATGTACACATAAATAATAAATTTGTTTGCCTTTTCTCCAATTAATCTGTCTATCATGAGTTGATTTTTCAGTGCATCTTCCAAGGGTGAAGAGGAAACATTTCCTCTACCCCTACAACTGTGAGCTCCTGGAAAGAAGGGAATATAACTTTCATTTCTATATCTCCATCCCAAACTACTTGTTGTATGTCATAAATGCTTAATAACTCTTGGACAACGGAATAATGGGCTATTTTTTTGAACTGAGAACTAGATATGATTTTATGCTTACAACTTTCTCGAAAGCAGAGATTCCAAGCTCTTGTTTTATAATATTCCTTTCTCCACATTCCTCAGGGCATCTCTAAATTACTTTAAGGTTGTTAACTGAAAAATTATGAAGTCTATAAATTTGGAAAGGAGAACTTTATTTCTTAAAAAGAGTTGCAATCTGCAGGCTGCGAAATGGAGCCTCCAGTCGAGACTGAAAGCAGGCGTTTTGAGGAATGAAGGGTGGAACAAGAATTTAGGGTACATGGATTGACTAGAAACATACATATTTAACAGGTTATAGGAAGAGCTATGACTGTTCATGAAGGGGGATTATCCATACACATGGTAAGAACAAATGTATCATACTTCCCATGTTCACTTTGAGGTGGAGATTTAACATTAAAATGAAGTAAGATTAGGCCTTATATGTCAACAAGTGAAGCAGAGAGCAGAAAGGCACTTGGTGTACAGTCTCCATAACTCAGCCAGCACCAGCCGATGGTCGGTGGGCATTTATAAGGAAGGAATACATTGTGAAACTGGTCAGCCGTCATATCAAAATGCAGTAAAGGAAGTGGAGTCTGGTCACAGTGTCAGACGGTTGGTTGAAGTCAGTGGAGAAATGAGACTTCCAATCTTTGTTTTCCCAGGGCTGGTTTCTATTTAACTCTTAAGAAAGAAATCTAGTATCAGTTAGTAAGGAAGGGGGCATACTGAGGCATGGCTGACCTCTCGTCCTATCATGGCTTGTAAACTTAATTTTTATGAAGTCTTCTTTGCCACAGGGACCCATTCAGTTGGTTGGGAGGGTTTAAGATTTTATTTTTATTTCACAGGATATTTTGAGAAATTCTGAAATAAAAGTTTCACATATTAGTAAAAAAAAAAAAAAAGACCTAGGTTCCATTTAATTTTATTTAGACAAAGGTGTGCTTTTGCAAAAATAAATTTCCAGAAAAAATATCAGAAAAGAGTTCACATGGCCTTTCTTGTCCACAGTAGATTTTACCCTCATGTATGTATACATACACACACCCAAACATATATGCGCACACACACACACACACCATGCCACACACATACTCCTGTTCCCCATGATCAGATATACTGGCTTTCTGTATGTTTGGCTGAATCCAGGAGTGTAGGCATGGATCAAAGGAAAACTCACTTGACAGTACATTTATTTCCTGGCCATAAGATAACAAACATATATTCAAGCTCTCTCGTAATTAGAAAAATGCAAATTTTAATAAAATGAGATGCCAACTGGGCATGGTGGCTCATGCCTATAATCCCAGCACTTTGGGAAGCTGAGGTGGGAGGATCACTTGGGCCAGTAGTTCGAGATCAGCCTGAGCAACAAAGCAAGACCTCTTCTCTACAAATAATAATAATAATAATAAAATCAGCCAGGCTGTGTGGTACACCTGCAGTCCTAGCTATTCAAGAGGCTGAGCTTGAGCCCAGGAATTTGAGGCTGCAGTGAGTTATGGTCATGCCACTGTACTCTATCCTGGATAACAGAGTGAGACTCTGTCTAAAAAGAACCCCACAAAAATATAGATATAAAAAAATTAGATGCCATTTTTCCTTGTCCGACTGATGCTTTATAAAACAAAACAAAACACCCAGAGCTGGTAAGAGTGAGAGATGTTGATGGGAAAGAGGCTGAAGCACAAAATATGATTTGAGAGTTTACTTGAGCTAAGATGAGGACAACTTCCCAGGAGACTCAGACTCAAGTAACCTTGGATACGAGCTCCGTCTGGCCTTTATTACAAGCAGATTTTTAAAAGCAAAAAAAAGGGGGACAGAGAGCGGGCTGATACAAAGTTTTTTGTCATGAATTTTCATTGGTTTACAGAAATAACATTAATTAGTGATCATCTATACATTGTTAAGTTATAAGATGTAGATTATAGTGTCCAGTGTGGCATTATAATGTTAATTTATAGCTACTTGTGGCAATAGCAAGCAGTTTTAAGACATGAATACATAGCTCAAAAGGAGGAAGGGAAGATGTGATTGCTGCCTCATTTTAATGCTTCTCTGGGCCTGGTAATTTGCAAGAGCTCACATTTCTCAGATAAAAGTTCTTTTCTTTCCTCAGAGGACATGAGTACTTTCATGTATTGTTGGTGAAAATGCATTTTGGGGGCAATTTTTACACACCCATTAACTATAAACAACTTCAAACAATCTTTCCCACCCAATGCATACAAATGCATAAAAACCTATCTATAGGAGTATCCATTGCAGGATAGTTGGACTTAGCCAAAATAACAGATAATAACAAGTCTGCATGTGCATCAATAAAGACTGTTTAAATAACTCATAATGCATCCATGCAAAGAGTACTATGCAACTAAAAAAGAGAGTAAAAAGGCCTTTATGCATTACTTTGCCCATATGAATATTTAAGCAAAACTCACGACAGAACAATATGTGTAGAATGATCTGTGTGTGTGTACGTGTGTGTGTATTGTATGCATGCGTTTATATATAACCACATACACACATATTTCTTTATATGTATTTATGGAAAGGTAACATTGTTAGTTGTAGGTATTAGTATTGCAATTGCCTGTAAGGGCCAAGGGAGAAGTTTCCCTTTGCCCTCTGAAATTTCACTGAAAAATCAACTCAAAAAAGGCAGATTAATTGGAGAAAAGGCATACAAATTTATTTAACGTGTACACAGGACCCTTCAGAATGAAGACCCAAAGATACAGGGGAAATTGTCCATTTTTATGCTTAAGCTCAACAAAGTATAGACAGCTGTGTGGAAATATGATTGGACAAACAGCGTATACGCTAATGATAATAGACTGAGTGGGGAAACCAGAAAGGCCTGACTGTCTGGATTCTTCTTGGCCTTTCTGAGCATGTATTTCTTTCTTCTGGGTATGGGAAAGGACTCTCTCTGGAATGGAGATCTTATGACCTACAGTCAAAGAAGGTAGGTCAGATAATTTCCTTATGGCCAGGTTTTATACAGAAAAGCAGAGGGAAATTTAGAGTAATATTTTTAGGTCTTATGGCTGGCTTTGAGGAAAAGGGGTCTGGTTTCTATGACCCACGTTGCTGAAGAGGAAGTCTTGTTTCTTTGGTTAACCTTGGAGGAGAATGGTTCTGGGAGATAGGAAGCCAGGAGAAGGAAGAGAGAAATCTTTTCTTCTGAGGTTGATTCTGAGGCTTTCATTTTGAGGTTCCAACACACATTTTCTGAGTTCCAACAAAATCTAAGTTTAAAGTGAAAAGAGGCAATATAGGCACTTTCCTGTACTTCTTTACAGGGTAAAAGCCAGTGAAAACATACAAGGAAAATTTCTGGAGATTTATTATACACATATGTTTATGTTGCTTTCTGAATTATAAAATAATCTCGTAATTGGTTAAAAATCAAGTGTGCTTTAATTTAAATAAAAGCATTTAAATAATATTGTGCTTAGGACATTGGCAAATTATATTTACTCTTCTTAGTCCAAGTATAGATTAAAGCTGTTCTCTGAAGTTCCCTTATCTACCTAAAGTCTGGACCCATTAAATAAAAACAACAACAACAACAACAAAAAAGGACATCTGATCCCTTCCATGAGTTTTCATTCACTGAATTCATATCGCAGGAAGAAAGGCTGAAGTCTGTCAACACACCAAGACAGATTTTGTCACAAAACATTGTTTGCTCTGCAGGCCCAACAGGCTTTGTCCCAGGCCATTGTATGTTCTTCAAGCCCATTGAATTCCCCTAAAAATCATTTAATACTCCCCTAAAATCATCCACACTTCCCCATTTCCCTTTCCCCCAAGAATAAGGGTATATAAGCATTTGTACCTCCTTAGGTGGTGGGTTAATCACTCTGTCATATTCTCCCCCTGTGCATTTTAATAAATTTTTATGCCTTTTCTCTTATTAGTCTGACTTTTGTCAGTTTATTTTCAGCAAACCTTCAGAGAATAAAGGGAAAGTTTTCTCTTTACCCCTACAAAGGTTAATGAACTTGTCTTTTTATTCTCTAGGTGTTTCTTTTAGAACCACGAACTTTAATTTCAGTCATCTGTGGGGGTACTAATTGGGAAGAATTTCACTTGTCCCAATTATATTAGGCTGGGTGATTCTCAAAATTGATGTTATCCTATAAGCCCTGTAAGCCCTAGAGTTTCCCCTAGTCTATACAATCCCAAATACTAGGCATTATTGTGGTGGGGAAAACACCAATTAATGCAAATCCCACTAATTATGATATCAACTAACCAAAAGTATCTGCTAAAAAACAATTTAGAAGCAGAGGAAAGATCATCTTAATAACAAACACATTGCTTTCAGAGGTTGGCTCATGAAATCCCTGTGTATTTGTGAGTTTCCTGCAATCCAGGCCAGTGGTCCTACTGGTGAAGATGGAGCTGTCACACAGTGTGAGCACTGGAAACAACTCAAGTTAGATCTGGAAGACCTGGCTCAAAACCCAATCTCCTTATTTCTTCCCATGTTACAATGGCTAATGACTTTGACTCCTTTAGTTAATGCTGCCACAAAGAGTTCGCAGAGCACTGAAGATGTTTACTGAAAATTCCTTACACAAGCTATTCACAAATGAACCCACAGAATTCATTCACAAACAGTTCTGAGTGCCTGGCACATGCCTGAAGAAGTTTATTCCCGGATTACTGTCTAGAAGGCAGGGAAGAGGCAGTGGGGAGGCACACAGGAGAATGACGACTGCAAATATGTTTGGCCTCCACGATCTCATCATCAGGTAATAGCTATTATATGGCTCTCCTAATATTATACTACATCTTTAGGAGACAAAGAGGGATCTAATCATAATGGCTACATTTATCTGTAAAGTGGGGAGAAGGGGCAGTGGAGGCCTGAGTCAAACATTTTAACAAGATTTTCAAAGCAGAATTTTTTAAAATTTGTGATTGATACATAGTCACTGTACATTTTTACGGGGTACCGGTGATGTTTCAATATGTGTATAAATTGTGTAATGATCAAATAAGGGTAACTAGCATTTCTATAACCTTAAACATTTATCATTTCTTTGTGATGACATTCAAAAACGTCTCTTCTAGCTATTTTTTTAATGTGGTTTAGCTTAAAGTTTTAACTAAGAAATTTAGCTAAGCAAGGCCCTCATTCATACTCTTTAAGATGTTATCAGAATACTTTCTTTGATTGTGATTAAAAGATAATTGAAGAAAAATTGAAAAAAAAAATGACGTGGGACCACTTTTCTTAAGTGAAAATTAGATCCAATCCCCATCCTATACAAAATACATGCTATGTTTGCAATATTTTTTTATCTATGGTAGGTTTATATAAAAAGTAAACAAGATATTTTACAATCCATATTTAGTGATGTGCTTATACAATTAGAGACTTTTATGAATCATCTTCATTATGCATTTAAACAGTTCATAAAAGTTATGAGTCCAATGTATTTACCCCTTTTTGTTGTTGTAAACCTTTAACTGTAATGGCAGTGAGAGCAAAGAAACCAAAATGTGCATATTCAATCTAGAGGCTTCACACCAACCTCTGCCTCAATTTTGCATGAATTAACAAAAATGAATTTGCAGCGTTTTATTTCTTGGTGTAATGGAGCTCAAGTATTTCATAAAGTGTAACCATACAGCAAATTCTGAGCTCATTTTGCAATAATTAGCACATTGATGTTACTTGTGTAGTTAAAAGGAAATGTTAAAATTTCTCCATTGTAAGCACTTTTTGAAGGCTCACTCTGTTCTCTAAAGTGAGCAATCTTTCACTTGGAAGAAAGCTGGAAGCTCCATCTTCCCTGTATTTCATCTTCTTCCTCTTATACCTCAATTAAAGTACTAGTGCTTATTCAGACAAGTCTTAATTACAGGCCCAGAGCAAGTGAAAGAGCCTCTGTAGATTAAGCTGGTAATTTTTTAAAATGATGTATTTACCTCAAGTTACTCCTGCTCAGTCCTTTGAATAATTAAGGCTTAGCTAAGGGAGACCTAAAATTCATACCTTAAAATGTCTTAATTTAGCATTCTCACCAAAATTTGACATTCTCACATCTCTTTCCCCAGCTCGTTCCATAAAAGGAAAGCCACTCTCCTGGAAGAAGGAAGGAACTAACAATGACTGAGTTTCTACTCTAAGACACACTACTATGGGAGACACATTACACTCCCATTTCTTTGAGCGTTTGCACCATTCTGTGGGGTCGAGGTAGCCATCCCTGTTTTGCAACTGAGAGGAGCAAGCCTCAGGAACATTAAGCAAGCTTCCCAGAGTCACACAACCCAGCCAGGACAAAGGGAAGGTTTCATTCAAATAGGTCAAAGTCTGGACTCTGTTCCTTGCCACATTCTGTCCCAGCTCAAAGAGAATGACAGCTTAAGGCAACAGAGGCTATATAGATGATTCTTAAATTTCTCTGTAGATAACATCACCATCTTGAAACCTAAAGGTAGTTTCATGATATCTTCCAGGCCCCACAGTCCAGAGGATCCACTGGTCCACCTGGACCAGCGAACCCCAAGAAACTGACTCAACCGGAATTGGGACCCCAGGGACTGGAGCAACACAAGAAGATGATTTCCACATCCCTATAATTTTGTCCCAGTTAACAAACCTAATTGCCTAATCCCCTGCCTGTCAAACTACCCTAAAAAACCCTGTTTCCCAAATTCTCAGGTAGGCGGATTTGAGAAATTTCTCCCTCTCCCCTCTCAGCACTATGCAGAACAAAGACTCTTTCTCCTTGGTAAAACCTACCGACTCAGCGTATTGGCTTCTTGGGCAGCGGGTAAATAAACCAGGTTGGGCAGCAACATTCTTACAGATCTACAGTAACCATGAGAACCAGACA
Organism: Cheirogaleus major; assembly: GCA_963574435.1. Taxonomy (NCBI): domain Eukaryota; kingdom Metazoa; phylum Chordata; class Mammalia; order Primates; family Cheirogaleidae; genus Cheirogaleus; species Cheirogaleus major. Next base: position 15,099 of record CAUYPO010067946.1, on the reverse strand, counting down.
AGGAAAGTAGATACTTTAATGACATGCATGTAAATCCAGGATCTAGTGACATATATGTTAAGACCAGAAATTTTGTTTTATTCACAGATGTCACCCAAGCACCTAGTACCTGGCACAGAATAGGCACTTAGCAAATACTTATTGAATGGGAGTTTGAGAACATCTAGGAGGGACATAGTTTACAGATTTAGGAGGGGAAGTAGGGTGTCTGAAGGTTTCTGGAGAGAGTTCTAAAGAAAAACCAGAAAGAGAAGTAGGATTTATTCTAGTGGTAAGGAATAGTATGTACAAAGGCCAGCAAGAGATAAAGTCTGGACATCTCCTTTTCTGGGAAAGAAAACATCCATATTCTACTATTGTAGGCTGCAAAGGCCAAGTACAGAGGTTAGACAAAGAGGCAGAAAATGCAGGAAACAATGTTGTTTTTCACAAGGAAAATACAGGATGGGCAACTCTCTGGGTCAGGTTGCTGGATCTCTGGTGCTGAGACAAGTCTGTTGGATTAAAGCAAGATTTTCAAAATATATTCCAAGGATTACTTTCTTAAGTGAATTTAGAAAATGTTGGGGGTGATATTGTGATATAATAATAAATATATATTTGGTTTTCATCCCTGATTCCTTGTGAAGACTTCTAAAACCCTTGGAACTCCCTGAGTAGTGGGGGTGAGAGGCATACCTTTTGTTATTCAGAGCAATCCCTGTCAACCAGACCTGAGTTTATGCTGAGAGGTAAATTGGGGGCTGTTTGCCAGAGGAACCAACTACATGATTAGAGAGTTGGAACTTTCAACCCCACTCTCAACCTCTGAGGATAGGAAAGGGGCTGGAGATGAGTCAATCACCAAAGGCAATGTCTTCGGTCCTTCCAATGCAGGCAAAGTTGCTGTCTTAAGTCACCGACGGTAATCTTCAGCTCTTGTCTTCCCAACTGAAAGCTCTTTGTACTCCTTATTCAGATGTTTTTGAGTAGGTTTTAGATAAGCTTCAAGGCCAATTCTGGGCATCTGATAAAATGGTCCTCAAAGGCTGTTGCTTTTTTGCTAAATTCCTATTGTCTTACAGATATTGAAGTTTTTGCTAGAATAGGGTTTCTTTAGCCAAATTTAATTTAAAATATACAAAGACTCACTCATACACACATTCACATACTTCCTCATTATGAAAAATCTCATTGTTGGTCAGGTATATTTGTATATTTGTTTTGTTTTGCTTTCAGTGTTGTCTAGGCCAAAAGCGATAACAACAGCTTGCAGAATATTGCAACTACAAATCAAAACCTGCATAATTTGTGGAATATTATGATAGCATTATAGTCAGAAAATCAATAATTTTCCTGAATTTAATCTATCAATCATCCATACATTCTTTCAAAATTTTGAAAAGTTATTAAAAGATATAATAGCAAAATGTTCACTAAAATATTAATATCCATACAGAACTGTGCAGAACTCTGATAAAATGCTGACTTGCTGTAGCTAATAGTCAAGGCCTAAGAAGGGCCTGCCACTCTGCCTGTGAGTCTACAGAGAGAGCCAGCTAGTGCCAGTAAGGAAGGATCCTGAGTCCATTTACAACCAAGCCACAAGGAACCACGGAAGAAAAGAGAAAGTTCCGTGACAATTCCAAGAAAGGCTGCACTCAATTCTTCCAAGTGAAGGTAAAAATCAAGAACCAGGGAGACTAGGTTACTTCCTAGTAATTAAAATATAGAGATTCCTCCCATAATTATCTGCCCTCATATCTAGGACCAATCTGATTAGCAATGCCTATTTTGGAATAGGATGTAAAAGCAGGAAAAGAATGGGTTTATGCACAGGTGCTAACCAGCAATTACTAAATATCTCATTAGGAAAGAAATTCTATGGATACCAATAAAGTACATTGCTATTTTGGCAGATATTATATTGATGGTTTCAGTTATCAATTGTGATTATAATTAGTTTTAGTATAAAAGAGAATTGACCTGTGAGAAGGAGAAGATCTGTTCATGATCTTAAACAAAGCAAGCTATGACCTGGTCTTGGCCTGAATAGGAAAGTTTAGGGGAGATAGGAGAGATGCTCATAGAGACTTTGGGCTGCCAGGGCAACCTCTGGTCTCTGTTAGATAGAGTCCCACACAGAACGGCCAAAGCTGGGTTTCATCTCAAAAGGGCAGAGCTTTGGAGTATACAGATGCTGTTTTCTCAGCCTGGGCTAACAATCATCAAATCAAAATCCTATTTCAGCAGGAAAATTTGAGATTGAAGGAGAATTTTTAAGATATTAGTGTTGTTTTCAAGCCTGACTAATACCAAAGACATAAGAAAAGTTGACAAATAGAAAAAAAAAATTTGGAGAGTGGGTGGTCACAGCGTCTCTCTGGCCCTCTAAGTACATAGGATAGAGACATGCCAAAGGCAGAGACAGCACAAGGCTAAAGAAGGTCTTGGCTCCTTCCCAATTTAGGGGAGAATCACATGGCATAAACATAGGTCATTGCTCATCACAAGGTCTCTGAAGACACAATTTAGAAAATGTCTGCGGTGGTAAGGACGGTGCTAAGCTGTTCTCAGGCCTCTGTTAGTTTTAGGAAAATCCTTTGCCAGAGCAAAAACCACATGATAGGAGACCTCTCCCAACTCAGTTTAGGAGGATGGGTCATCCAGACAATTCGCCTGGGATGCCAGGCATCCTTGTGGGATAAGATGCTAAATAGAAAGTATTCAACTTTCTTACTCCATTTAGTCTCTCAATTCTAATTTCTCTATGGAAACATGTAAGAATCTGTTATTGATTTTTGTTTGTAACAGCAGTGTGGATTTAAGTAATGTAAACTAGAATCTGGAAACATATTGCTGGGGATAAAATACTTTCCTGGCTGAGGATTTTGATATTCTTATATATCTTTTTTATTTGATTCAGTAGAATTTTTTTTTTGAGACAGTCCCACTCTGTCCCCCCAGGTAGAGTGCAGTGGCATCATCATAGCTCACTGCAACCTCAAATTTCTGGGTTCATGCCATCCTCCCGCCTCAGCCTGCAGGGTAGCTGGGACTAAGGTGCCTGCTACCACACCTGGCTAATTTTTTCTATTTTGGGTAGAGGCAGGGTCTCACTCTTGCTCAGGCTGGTCTCAAACTTCTGAGCTCAAGTGATCCTCCAGCCTTGGCCTCCCAGAGTGCTAGGATATAGGCATGAGCCACTGCGCCCTGCCTGATACGAAAGAATTTAAGCACAATGGGACACTTTTGTGGTAAGGCCATAAATCCACTTTGGAGATGTGGAAAGAACTATCCTCCTCCCAGCAGGGAATGACCCGGACTCCATCCAGCCACTGGGTGCAGTGCCTCTTGCTGAGACCAGCAGCAATCTACAGAGGAAGTATTTAAGCTCTATGAACTTTGAAACTATAAATTCTGTGATTTCAATTTTTAATTGAGATATATTTACATGTCATAAAATTTGTCTTCTTATAATTCAGTGGTTTTTTGTACATTCACAAAGGTGTATAACCATCAACCCTACGTAATTCCAGAACGTTTTCACACCTTAGAAAGAAATCCTGTACCCACTAGCAGTCACTGCTCATTGCCCACTGACCCAGTCCCTGACGCCCACTCACCTGCCTTATGTGCCTGTGGACTCACCGTCTCTGCACATTTCGCATAGAGACATACAGTATATGGTGCTTTATGTCTGCCTTCTTTTACTTAGCGTGGTATTTCCAAGGTTCACCCATTGTGCTAGTTTGCTTGGGCTGCCATACCAGAGACTGGAGGGGTCAACAACACACACGTGTTGTCTCACAGTTCTGGAGGCCGGAAGTCCAAGATCAAGGAGTCAGCAGTGTTGATTCTCCTGAGGCCTCTCTCCTTGGCCCTTTTCCTAATATTCTCACAGGGTCCTCCTCCTGTGTGTCCAATCCGCTCTTCCTACAGACCAGTCATACTGGATTAGGGCCACCCACACAGCCTCATCTTACCTCAATGGCCTCTTAAAATGTTCTTTCTCCAAGTCACATCACATTCTGGGGTACCGGGGTTAGGACTTTAGCCTATGAAGATTTGGGGACACAATTCAGCCCATGACATTCTACCCTCTGTCATTATGCAAACTCATTGTTGTCTCATGTGAGAAATACATTTACGTCATCTCAATAGCCCAAGTCTAAGTCCAAAATCCCGTGTAAATATCATCTAAATAGATACGCATGAGACTTGTGAGATGAGTCGTCCTGAGGCAAAATTGCTTTCTAGCTGTGAGTCTGTGAAGCCAGATGAGTTATATGCTTCCCAGATACAATGGTGGTGCATTGGTTTGCTAGAGCTCTCATAACAAAATACCATGGATTGGGTGACTTACATAACAGAGTTTAACTGCTCATGGTTCTAGAGGTTAGAAGTCCAAAATCAACAGGTCGACAGGTTTGGTTTCTTCTGAGGCCTCTTATCTTGACGTGCAGACAGCCACCTTCCCTGTGCGTCCTTGCGTGGCCTTTCCTCTGTGCAAGCACATCCCTCATCTACCTGTGTTTCCAGAGTTCCCGTTCTTATGAGGATACTACTGAGATTGGATTAGGGCCCATGCTAACTGCCTTCTGTTAATTTAATCACATCTTTAAAGGCCCTATGCAGTCTCATTCTGAGATACCGGGAGTTAGGGCTTTCACATACGAATTTGGGGGAAACAATTTATTTCACAACATAGGGATAGAGATAGGACAGACATTCACATTGCAAAAGGGACAAACTGGAAAAAATAAAGGGGTAACGGGGTAAATGGTTACAAGCAAGTCTGAAACCTAGCAAAGCACATTCCAAGAGATTTTAAAGCTTGAAAATAATTCTCTTTGACTCCATGCTCTGTCCTCAGGGCCCACTGGAGTGGCAACCCTGTCTTTTGGGCCTACTAGTGTGGTGGTACCACCCAAAGACCCTCGAACTAGGGTCCTCTGGGCCCATTGACAGTGGCAGCCCTGACAACCTCTGAACCACCTTCAGGGTCATTCTTTACCCTTTTCATGAAAGATAACATACGTTCACAGCCAGATATCTCTAAGAAATCCCAGAAGTCCAACAGGCTGCCTTCATCCCGTCCTATCTCTGCCCCTCCGTCAAGCTGGCAGTGCTTCTCCTGGTATAAACCCCTCACTAGTCATGGTTTTCGCCAAGGCGGCTGATTGAATCCAAAGTCACAGGCCTGTAATCTCTTTAACAAATTGTCCAGCCAGATCTTTGAAGTTGTCTTCAGGACACAGTTTCTCATTTTATGCAATATAGATAGACTGAACATTTTTCAAATCTTCAAGTTCTGGTATTTTTTTATTTGACAATTCTTAAATTTATCTCTCCTCTCACATTTTACCATAATCAACAAGGAGAAATCAAGCCACACTTTCAATACTTTGCTTAGAAATCTCCTCAGCAAATTATCCAAGCTCATCACTTACAAGATCTACTTTCTACAAAACACCAGGATATAATTCAGTTAAATTAATTTCCACTTTGTAACAAGAACCTCCTTTCCTCCAATTTTCAATAGCATGTTTCTCATCTCCATCTGGGACCTCACCAGAAGCACCTCTAGCATTCATATTTCTACCGACATCTTGTTAATGATCATACAGGTATATTTGAAAGATAGTAGACGAGTTCTCTACAGATCTCTAATTTTCTTTTTGAGGCTTTACCAGAATCACATTTAATATTCATGCTTCTACCAATAGTCTCTTCAAGGCAATTTAGGCTTTTTATAACATGCACCTCAAAATTCTTCCAGTCTATGCCCAGTACCCAGTTTCAAAGCCACTTCGACATTTTTAGTTATTTGTTACAGCAGCACCCACTTCTTGGCACCAAAATCAGTTTCAGTTTGCAGGGTTACCATGACAAAGTACACCCAATTCAGGCCAAAACACTTATGTTGTAATGTGTTTCAGGAATTCATTCTTTTTTTTTTCTTTTCTGTGTGTTTCTCTTTTGTTTCCCTCTTCTATCTTCATGTAACAATTCCTGTCCCATTTAAGTCCATGTCAACTGCTATGTTACCCTGTCCACTCCACCCCATTGCCATCACCTCTGACTTTTAGACATTCCCTATCATAAAAAAAGTCTTTGGAACCTCTGTCATGGTCTCTAGCTCTACCGCAGTTACTGCCATCATTTTGGGAACCTCAACACACTCAAGAGGCTCCCAGCCAACAACCTGGCCTCACATGGCCTTGACTTTCTCAGAGCCAATGAGTTAGTAGTCTTCTGTACCCTGACACCTCAGCCAGCCACTCCTCCCCTGCTGCCATAAAAAACTGTTCCTTTCTGTCATCGCTGATTCAAATGCCTCATATGACCACCACCTTCTATCCTTCCGATGCTCTTTGGGATATCTCTGTTTGGATGTCACATAGATACTTCCAACTAAAAATGACTGAAACTGAGAAGAGTCTGAAGCACACCCATAGATTCAAACCCTTTAATTGCATTTGCTATTTTGGCATTAGATGGGCTGCTGTGAAGTTCCAGGCTCTGGGACTTAGAGATCAGAAATTCTCCCAGGTTGAGGTTAACTTATCAACCCGAGAGATGGTCGCATCCCTCAAGAGGCAGTCAAGGGTGGATTATTGTGCACTGCCATCGCTACAAGTTCCTAGGGAGATGTACCTGCTGCGGTTGTTGCGAGCTTTCTTTCTGACCATCTCCAGAATGTTGGCCTTCAGTTACTTGAGAATGGCAGCAAGGAAAACCCTTATGGGAGCTCAAGTGCCAGAGGTAGTGACCCTTCCACAGGAGGCAGACCATGTGGATTACACACAACTGCAGCTCAGCTCTTGTGAAATGGGAGCAGGCTTAATTTCTACTCCTCTAGGAGCGCCAATGTCTCCTTCTCCCTAATAAGATCTTTGCTGGGCTTTGCTGCAATTGTCTCACTTTGATTTTTCAGCCGCCCTGGGCTTCTCAAGATGACAGTTATCAGTCTCACTACTGTATCTCCATGTTCCAGCCCCTCATTGGTCATGGAATAGCCTTTGTGACACCTAGATTTTGGTGTCCACTTGACCCTGATAAGGCCTGGGGCTAGAAATGTTTGTGACAGGAACCTGGTCACCCTAACAACTGGATCCTCTTTTTAAGAGGACACTAACTTTCTATTTGACATTAACATTGTAGGAAAAAAGATGGTATATTTCAATGGAAAACTTTGTCTTGTCTAGAGGACACAAAACCAGGTTGCCTGATCCTAGCCTGTCATTGTCTTTGAGCTCGTTTAGATCCCAGTTGTAGGTCACTGATAGACACACACAATGTTCAATTCTCCACCCTCCTTGCATTGTAATAAAACCAATTTTTCCCATTTTCATATTCATTTCAGTATTTCTGATAAATCTTCATGTTTCTGTTCTTTAGAGTCTCTTTTGAACTTGTTACAATATTTGCCAATTCCCTCAGAAGTTAAACAAAATCTCTTAACATGCTCATATCTGTATTAGTGTCATGATTTTACTCTTTTATCAGGGTTACTTGTAAACACTTTGGGCTTACATCAATATGCCCAGTTGATTTGTTTACCAGTGCCAGGTAAACTTCAATGACAAAAAAGTGTACCACATGCAAGGTTAATTTCAGGTACCTCTTTCCTTGACTCTCATGGGTGATTCCAACGCATCAAGAGAACTTTGTTAATTCTCTGCTTTCTCATTTCACCTTTCTCTCTCTGACTACTACTTTTTTTTCAAATGTTTATTTCTTTTTATGGAGAAAATGTTTGTATAACATAAATTCATCATTTTAAACATCTTAATATGCTCAGTTTAGCGAGTTTTAGAATATTCAAAATGTTGTACAACCCTCACCAGCATCAAAGTTCAAAACTTTTTCATTATTCCAAAAGGGAAACCCATACCTATAAAACAATCACTTGTCATTCTTCTGACCCCAAAGATATGCTATTGATTTCCATAGATGTACCTATTCCAGTTCATTAGCAAGTGAAATCATACATTACGTGGCCTTTTGTGTAGGTCTTCTTTCAGTCAGCATAATTTTTACAAGGTCCATCCTTGTGTAGCATGTATCAGTACTTCATTCATTTTTATAGCTAAATAACATTCATTGTGTGGATATACCACATTTTATTTAAACACTCATCATTCAATGGACATTAGAGCATTTCTACCTTTTAACTATTATGAAAAATACTGCTATAAACATGTGCTCTTGAATTTTAGTACTATTTTGAACACTTTTTGGTATGTACCTAGGAGTGGAATTTCTGGGTCATTTTAAAACTGTCTACCTTTTCACAACTAATGGACACAGTGAGCATTGTAGTGGGAGAAGGGCATGTCTTAAATCATGGTTGGGATGTGGCAAAGTCATAACATGTAACCAAAATGTTTGTGCCCCCATAATTTCCTGAAATAAAAAGAAATTAAAAAAAAAACCTGTCTACTTTTTGAGTAACTCCCAAACTATTTTCCATGGTGGCTGCACAATTTTATATTCCTACCAGCAAGGAACAAGGATTCTCATTTCTTCACATCCTTGACACCATGAATTATTTTCCACTGTTTTCACTCTGGCCAATCTGGTAGGTGTGAAATGGCATTTTATTGTGGTTTCTATTTGCATTTCCCTAACGACTCAGGATGTTGAACATTATTCAATATGTTTGTTAGATATTGATACCTCTGTTTGGAAAAATGTTTATCCCAGTCTTTTGCCTATTTACTTATTTATTACTTTACAATATTACAGGGTTACAAATGTTTTTGATTACATGGATTGCTTTTGTTACACTTCAGCCAGAGTCTTAAGTATGCCCATCACTCAGATAGTGTTCACTGTACTGGTTAGGTAGGTTTTCACTTGTCCCCTCCCTCCCGCATCCCCACTGCTTGATTTCCACTGAGTTTTACTTCCCTCTGTGTACATGTATGCTCATCGGTTAGTTCTAAGTTAATAGCAAGTACATGTGGTGTTTGTTTTTCCATTCTTTATATATTTCACTTAGGATAATGGTCTCCAGTTCCATCCAAATTGTTGCAAAAGGACTTAATTCATTTGTCTTCATGACTGAGGAGTATTCCATAGTATACATATACCACATTTTGTTAATCTATTCATGAATTGATGGGCACTTGGGTTGGTTCTACATCTTTACAATTGTGAATTGTACTGCAACAAACATTTGAGTGCAGCTGTGTTTTTGATGAAATGACTTATTTTCCTATGGGTAAATACCTATTAGTGGGATTGCTGGATCAAATGTTAGGTCTACTTTTACTTCTCTGAGGAATATCCATGTTTTCCTTAGAGGTTGTACTAATTTGCAGTCCCATCAACAATGTATAAACATTCCTTTTTCTCTGCATCCATGCCAGCATCTATTGTTTTGGGGCTTTTTAATAAAAGCCATTCTAACAGGGGTAAGGTGATATCTCATTGTGGTTTTAATTTGCATTTCCCTGATATTAGTGACATTGAGCATTTTTTGTATGTTTATTGGCCATTTCTGTATCTTCTTTCAAAAAGTTTCTGTTCGTGTATTTTCCCACTTTTTAATGTGGTTGTTTTTTTCTTGCTAATTTGCTTGAGTTCTTTGTAGATTCTGGTTATTAGCGCTTTATTGGATGCATTGCTTGCAAATATTTTCTCCCATTCTGTAAGTTGTCTATTTGCTCTGTTGATTATTTTCTTATATGGGCAGAAGCTTTTTGATTTAATCAAGTCCCATTTATTTATTTTTGTTGTTGTTGCGATTGCCATTGATGTTTTCTTCATAAACTCTTTCCCTAAACCGAAATCTAAAAGAATTTTTCCAACATTTTTTTTCTAGAATTCTTATGGGCTCATGCCTTACATTTAAGTCTTTTATCCATTCTGAATTAATTTTTGTGAATGGTGAGAGATAGAGTTCCTGTTTCATTCTTCTGCATGTGGCTATCCAATTTTCCCAGCACCATTTACTAAATAGGACTTTTTTTCTCCAGTGTATATTGTTGTCTGCTTCGTCAAAGATCAGTTGGCTGTATGTAGATGGTTTTACATCTGGGTTTTCTGTTCTGTTCCATTGGTCTATTTCTGTATGTTTGTGCCAATCTCATGCTATTTTGGTTACTATACCCTTGTATTGTTTGAAGTCTGGTAATACAATGCCTCTAGATTTGCTCTTTTTGCTTAAGGTTGCTTATGCTATTTGGGCTCTTTTCCAAATGAAGCATAAAATTATTATTTCTAGATATGTGAAATATGACGTTGGTATTTTAATGGGGATTGCATTGAATCTATAAATCACTTTGAGTAGTATGGGCATTTTAACAATGTTGATTCTACTGATCTGTGAGCATGATATGTTTTCTACTTGTTTGTATCATCTGTGACTTCTTTCCTCAGTGTTTTGTAGTTATCTTTGTAGAAATTTTTTACGTCCTTGGGCAAGTATATTGCTAGGTATTTTATTTTCTTTGTGACTATTATGAATAGTATTGAGCCTTTGATTTGCCTCTCAGTTTGACTATTATTGGTGTATAGGAATGTTACTGACTTGTATACATTGATTTTATAATCTAAGACTTTGCTGAATTTATTTATCAATCCCAGGAGTCTCTTGGTGGAGTCTTTGGAGTTTTCTAGATATAAGATTGTATCATCGCAAAAAGTGATAGTTTGATCTCCTCATTCCCAATGTGGATACCCTTCATTTCTTTCTCTTGCCTGATTGCTCTGGCTAGAACTTCCGGCATTATGTTGAATAAAAGTGGTGACAGTGGGTTTCCTTGTCTATTTCCAGTTCTTAGTTGGAATGTTTTCCACTTTTCCCATTCATTATGATGTTGGTTGTGGGTTTGTCATATATGGATTTTATAATTTTGAGATATGTTCCTTCTATGCCTAGATAGTTGAAGCTTTTTATCATGAAAGGGAGCTGAATTTTGTCAAATGTTCTTTCTGCATCTATTGAGATCATCATGTGTGGGGGGTTTTTTTTGTGTTTTTTTTTTTTTTTTTTTTTGCTTCTGTTTATGTGGTAAATCACATTTGTTGATTTCTCTATGCTGAACCATCTTGGCATCCGTGGGATGAAGCACACTTGGTCCTGGTGAATTATTTTTTTTTTTGATGTGCTGTTGAATTCAGTTTTCTAGTATTTTATTGAGCATTTTTGCATCTATATTCATATTGAATATTGGTCTGTAGTTTTCTTTGTTTGTTTTGTCCTTTCCTGGCTTTGGTATGAAGGTGATATTACCTTTGTAGAATGAGTTGGGGAGCATTCCCTCTTTCTCAATGTTATGGAATAATTTCTACAGTATGGGTACCAGCTCTTCTTTGTGGATCTGGTAAAATTTGGCTGTGACTCCATCTGGTCCAAGGCTTATTTTTGGGGGCAGATTTTTTATTACTGCTTCAATCTTGTTGCTTGTTTTTGGACTGTTCAGGAGTTCTGTTTCTTCCTGATTAAGTCTTGGGAGGTTGTGTGTTTTCAGGAATTTGTCCACTTCCTCTATATTTTTGAGTTTATGTGCAGAGATTTTCATAGTATTCACAGATGATATTTTGTATTTCTGTGGTATACATTGGAATGTTAGCTTTTTCATTTCTGATTGAGCTTATTTGGGTCTTTTCTATTTCTCATTAATTTAGCAAGAAGTCTATCCATTTTGTTTATCTTTTCAAAGACTTTAGCTATAAGATTTTCATAAATATACACTATTATTTTGAGGAAGTTAATTTCTATTCACAGTTTTCTAAGCTTTTTTTTATGAAACGGTATTGGGTTTTGTTAAATGCATTTTTTCTCCATCAATTAAATGATCACATGGGTTTTTTCTTCATTCTATTAATGTTGTATAAATCTTTTTCATATGCTGCTAGATTTAGTTTTCTAGTACCTTGGTAAGCACTTTTCTATCTATTTTTCATAAAGGGTATGGTTCTATAATTTTCTTTTCTTGTGATGTTTTTGTTTGGCTTTATATCAGGATTATGCTGACCATATTAGAATGAATTAGGGTGTCATTCCCCCTATTCTGTTTTAGAGAATCAGTTACTTCTTTAAATGTTTGATAGAATGGACCTGGGACTTCCTTTATTGAAAGGTTTCTGATTACTGATTCAATCTCTTGGAGTTGATTTTTGTATATGATGTGAGGTAGAGATTCAACTTCAATCTTTTGCATATAGATATCCAGTTGTCCCTGAACCAATTATTGAAGATACTGTTCTTTTTATATTGAGTTTTCTTGGCAGTCTTACTCAATAACTACTGAATATAAGTATTTGTTTATGGATCCTCAATTTTATGACAGTTTTCTATGTGTCTGTCCTTTGTATACCAAGTACTGCACTAAATTGACTACTATAGCATTTAGTAAATTTTAAAATCTAGAAGAATGAGAACTTCAACTTTGTTCTTTCTTTTCAAGATGATTCTGACTACTCTGGATTCTTTGAATTTTCATATGAATTTTAGGTTCAGCTTGTAAATTTTTGCAAAAAAAATGTAATAAGCAAAAACAGTTGATGTTGCTAGAGTTTTTGATGAATCTGAAGAATAATATAGAGAATATTACCATCTTAACAATATTAAGTCTTTCAATCCATCAACATCAGATTTCTTTCCTTCTTTAGACCATATTTCATTACTTTTACAATGTTTTCTCCTTGTTAGTGCACAAGGTTTTTAATTTTTTGTTATTTTCTCTAAGAATTTTGTTCTTTTTGCTGCTATTGTAAACGCAATAATTTCCTTAATTTTTCAAATGTTTCATGATAGTGTAGAGAAACGAAATTGAGGTTTTTTTTATTTTTTTATTTTTTTATTTCAGCATATTATGGGGGTACAAATATTATGGTTATGTACATTGCTCATGTCCCCCCTCCCTCCTGGAGGCAGAGCCTCAGGCATGACAATCCCCCAAATGTTGCACATCTCACTAATTATGTTTGTATATACCCATCCCCTCCTCCCCTCTCCCACCTGCCCGACACCCGATAAATGTTATTCCTATATGTCCACTTAGGTGTTGATCCGTTAATTGAGTTTTTATGTTAATATTGTATCCTGCCACCTGGCTGAATTAATTTGTTAGCTCTTTTAGGTTTTGGTGGATTATTTTGGATTTTCTTTATAAAAATCATGTATAGTTCAAACAGAGATCATTTTAAATCTTCCTTTCAATCTAGGTGACTTTTTATTTCTTCCTTATGTTTAATTGACATGGCCTGCACATACATTGTGATATTAAAAAGAAATGATGGGAGCAGACATCCTTGTCTTTTTCCTGATTTGGGGAAGGAAATCATTCTTCAAGAACAAGTCTGACATTTATTGTAGGTTTTTCATAAATGCCCTTTAACATGTCAAGGAAGTTTCCTTCTATTCTTGGTTTTTTAAGTTTTTTTTTTTTAAACATGAGTGTTAGATTTTGTCAAGTGCTTTTTTTGTACAAATTAAAATAATCATATATAGTTTTTGTTCCTTTGTCTAATCATGTGGTGTATAACATTGATTTATTTCCATCTGTTGAACCAACCTTGCACTACTGGGATAAGTCCCACTTGATTATAATGTATAATATCTCTTAATATGTTGCTGGATTCAGTTTGCTAGTATTCTATTGAGAAGTTTCGTGTCTATATTTGTAAAGGATATTGGTTTATAGTTTTCTTTTATTATGATATCTTTGTCTGCCTTTGGTGTCAAGGAAAGACTGGTCTCAGAATGAGGTAAGAAATGTTACCTTCTTTTCTATATTTTAAATAGTTTGAGAATGATTGATGCTTATTCTTTATGTTGTTAATAGAATTCATTAGTAAAACCCCTGTGGCCAGGCTTTTCTTTGTGAAAAGTTTTGTTTACTAATTCTATATACTTTCCTTTAAAGGTATATTCAGATTTTTTCCTTCATAAATCAGTTTTGTTACTTTTTTTCTAGGAATTTTTCCCATTCATCTTCATTATCTAATTTGTAAGCACACAATCATTTATAGTATGCCATATAATCATTTTTATTACCCAAGTCAGTACTAATGCTTCTTTTTTCATTCCAAATCTTAGTAATTTTAATCTTCTCTTTTCATTATTGGTCTCTCTACCTAAAAGTTTATAAATTTAATATTTTCCAAGAACTAGCTTCTGGTTTCTTTGATTTTTTTTTATTGTTTTTCTATTCTCTATTTCATTTATTTCCTCAAACATGATAATTATTTCCTTCTTTTTATTTGGTTCAAGTTAAGTTGCTCCTGTTCTTTTCAATTCTTTAAGGTGAAAAATTAAATTATTGATTTGAATTCTTCTCAAATATAGGTATCTACAGTTTTAAATTTTTCTCTATATACTGATTTGGCTGCCCCCATAAATTTCATGTTGTGTTTTTATTCTTATTCATCTCAAAGAATTTCTCTTGCAATTTCTTCTTTGACCTGGTAGTTATTTAGAAATATGTTGTATAATTTCCATATATTTGTTAACTTACCAAAATTTCATTAGTTAAGACTTTCTAATTTTATTCAACTGTGGCTACAGAATATGTGGTATACATTTTTTAAAAGTTATTTTTTTTTATTTTACAATATTATGGGAGTTAACATATGTTACAGTTACTTATATTGCCCTTGCTCCCCTCCCCCATCGAGTCAGAGCTTCAATAGGGACCAGCCCCCAGACAGGCCACCTCGCACTCATTATGTATGTATATACCCATCCCCTCTTCCCCGCTCCCATCTGCCCGACACCTGATAAATGTTATTCCTATATGTAAACTTAGGCGTTGATCAGTGAAACCAATTTGCTGGTGAGTACATGTGATGCTTGTTTTTCTATTCTTGGGATACTTCACTTAGTAGAATGGGTTCCAGCTTTATCCAGGAAAATGCAAGAGGTGCTATATCACCATTGTTTCCTATAGCTGAATAGTACTCCACGGTATACGTATACCACGTGTTATTAATCCATTCATGTATTGATGGGCACTTGGGTTGTTTCCACAATTTTGCGATTGTGAATTGTGCTGCCGTAAACATTCCAGTGCAGGTGTCTTTTTTATAGCATGCTTTTCTTCTTTTGGGTAGATGCCCAGTAATGGGATTGCTGGATCAAATGGTAGATCTACTTGTATC
>CAUYPO010067944.1:0-14964 GCA_963574435.1 Cheirogaleus major | reverse complement strand
TTTAGTAGAGACAGGGTCTTGCTCTTGCTCAGGCTGGTCTCGAACTCCTGACCTTGAGCTGTCCTCCCATCTTGGCCTCCCAGAGTGCTAGGATTACAAGCATAAACCACTGTGCCCAGCCTCATTGTTTTAATTTGCAGTTTCCTAATGACATATGATTTTGAGCATCATTTTCATATGCTTGTTTGCCATCTTGTGTATCTTGTTCAATGACATGTTGGTTCATATATTTTGCTCATTTTTAAATTGTCTATTTTCTTATTGTTAGGTTTATGAATTCTTTGTATATTTGGGGGTAATGGCCCTTTATCAGATAGTCTTTTGCAAATATTTTCTCCTAGTCTGTGGCTTGTCTTCTCTTTCTCTTGACACTCTATTTTTTTCCAAAGTAGCACTAATTGAATGATCTTACTTGTTTATTGTTTGTTTCCTCACGCTGCAGTGTAAGATCCACAAATGACTTGAGCTGACAGTATAAAGTGAAATCGAGTTTTATTCAGAAAGTATGGAAAATCTCCATAAGACAGAGTAGAGGTTAGTTCTCCTTGTGGAGGAGAACCAGTCTAATGGTTTCTTGGGTCCTTCTATTTAAGCAACAGCTCAATTATAGGGGAGAAATATTCATGTTATTTCTGGAAAGGGGCAGTGTTTCCCTGGAATTATAGCGTAACCCTTCTTTTGACTAAATATGGTCAAACAGGAAGTGTCATGGTGTCAGGTGCATGATGGGAGTGGGAGGTTTCCTTAGAAACTTTTATGGTTATGAGGCATATAAGGAAGCTGCAAGATCAAGAGGGGGTCAGTTTCTCTGCCAGAGTAACCAGTTGGAACTTGGCCTGGCTCTATCTTGTTTTGATCAGGGTAGATTGAAACTTTGTTTTGAGAGACTTCCTGACTCAGTCAAACCAGCGGTCCCCAACCATTTTGGCACCAGGGACTGGTTTCATGGAAGAGTTTTTCTGTGGAGGGGTTGGGTGAGATGGTTTTGGGATGATTCAAGTGCATTACATTTATGTAATGTACTTCTGTTATTATTACATTGTAATATATAATGAAATAATATACAATTCACCATAATGCAGAATCAGTGGGAGCATTGAGCTTGTCTTCCTGCAACTAATGCTGCCACTGACCTGACAGGAGGTAGAGCTCAGATGGTGATGCAAGCGATGCGCAGGGGCTGTAAATACAGATGAAGTTTGGCTTGCTCCCCTGCCACTCACCTCCTGCTGTGCAGCCTGGTTCCTAATGTGGGGGAGGATGGTAGTGGTCCATGGCCTGGGGGTTGGGGACCACAGAGTTAAACAATGCCTGCACAATTAAGCAGTGCCTAAAGCAGTACCTGCCAGTTCCCTGTCGCATGTCTACCTAACTGTTTTTACTTATTTTGTAACTATTTAAACAGTACTTATTTAGATCTACTTAATTTAATTGGTCTCAGTGCATGCTGTCAGTTCTAATATACCATTATTTCTAGGGCATTTGGATTTATATTTTGATAAATTATATATTTTCAACTAATATTTTTAGGAAGTCTAGATAGATTATATAATACCTTGAGTTTCTTCCAAACTTATAATGTCTTTCTCTTGTCTTCACACAGTTTGGGTTGGGTATAGAGTTCTTGGATCATACCCTTTGCTCCTCAGGAATTTATACCATGTTTCCCCGAAAATAAGACAGGGTCCTATATTTATTTTTCCTCAAGGAGACACCCTAGGGCTTATTTTCAGGGGATGTGTTATTTTCCCCTCAAAGCCTCAGCTTGCAGCATGCACAGGATGGCCCGGACCTGACGGGGGAGCCAGCCTTGTTGGTGGGGTTGCCCGCACCTTTCCGGTCACCTCTGGGATAGTAGCTGTCACGATGAGACAGATGAGAAGGGCTGCTCGTCTTCTTTACTGCTCCACGACGAAATGCATAGTTTGTGCAGATACGCTGCATAGCCACGCCCATCACTAGGTCTTATTTTCTGGGTAGGATTTATATTGTGCAAATGCTTAGAAATCCTGCTAGTGCTTATTTTATGGGTAGGTCTTATTTTCGGGGAAACATGGTAGTTATTATTCCATTGTCTCTGGGAATTCACTGTTACAGAGAAACCTAAGGCTACTCTAATATAGAATCCTTTGTAGGTATACCTTTTGGGAAACTGGTAATGTAAAATTTTGCCAGGAAGTGTTTGTGAATGGAAGTGGAACATGGTCTGCATTTTTGTCTTTTTTCAACTGTGTCCAGTTTTCTTCTAGTATAGTTTTTGTTTTATCTCATCTTTCATTCACTCTGGTTTCTTTATCAGCAATTATAATGGTCTGTTGGGTAGATCTTAGTTTCTAAATCTCCACTTGTCATTTTCTCTGCATTTTCATGTTTTGTTCTTTCATTCTGCATGGTGGGAAAACTTCTTGAATGTGACTTCCTCATCATGAATTCAGCTTTTCTGCCACATGAATTCTGATTTTCAAGCTTCCTTGAAATCTCTCCTTATCTGAGTTTCTTCCCTTTCCTTCTCAGCATAGTGTCTCTTTGTTCCCATTGTGCCTGGTTTTTAGAGGCAGTGTCTTTCTGCAACCAGTTATGTTGGACCAGAATCCGCAGCACCCCCGAACAGAGAGGAGACTCCGAGGCTGTAATTGCCAGAAGGAGTTTATTGGCTAGCTTGAGCTAGGGTCCGAGCCGCAGAGCACCAACGCAGTGGCCCCTTGTTCGGGCAGGGACCCCATGCAGTGTGGGAGGAAGCTTTTTATACTTGACACGCACAAGCTGTTCACGGGCTGATCATGCATCTGCCCTTTACAGTGATTGGTTAGCCCCCCTATCCACCATTTTTCCCCAGCATTTTATTTCACCCTGCCCCTGATTGGTTCTAACCTGTTCCAGGTCCTAGCTATAGGCTCCGGACTCAGCGCTTTTCCTCTGCACCTTATTTCAACCCATAATGCCCTGCGGTCAGCAACTGATAGGCTCCGGACTTAGGGCTTTTTCTGTGCATCTTATTTCAACCCATAATGCCCTGCAGTCAGCAAGCAAGCAACGAACAGAAGCTAGAAGACAGCCGTTAGCCTAACAGCCCAATATCTCACAATTAAGTGGCTAAATTGATGTTTTTCTCTATTACTTTATGTCTTATAGTGAATTTATCATTGCACCACTGCCAGTCCTACCTCTACTTACTGCTGGGTTGCACTTAGTAGGATTGTAGTTTCTGAATGAGTGTAGACAAAGAGGGTGGTAGACAAAGATGGGGAAGGGAGAGTGGCTGTCTCTGGAAGTAGGACTCTGTGGGGCTGCCCAGGCTGCTTCCTGATTGCTACAAACCTAGAAACTTTGGGCTGGAAGTAGAGAGAAGCAAAGGGCTGAATGCTTCTGCCACATAATTTCTGGCCAGCTGTGCTGTTCCCCATGAGAGGCCAGGGTTCAGTTGGCCATGGATGGGTTGCTCTGTCTTTATTCATTCACACTGTAGTTAGTGGAAATTTCTCCCAGACTTTTGCATGTTGTTATGGTTCAAAGCAAGCTCTACCTTCTGTCTTCTCTTGTGTATATCTTTACATGTGGTTTGAATGGAATTTGTGAAGTCATATGAAAAAGCAGTAGCCTGGTGCTCTCTTAAACTAGATGGCATCTTTCTTTATTTTATATTTTATTAAGCTTTAAAAAATGTTAATCCTTTCTATTGGTACTGGGACCCTCTTACCAGGTAGTCATAGTCTCCTTGGGATCACTAACAGATACTTTTGATAGAAAGGGTGTTGGACAACCTTTCATTAACATTCCTAGTTCAGCTTAATTAAGGGGGGAAGGCCACTCGTACAGGGAGTTTGCCTCATGATTAACCTCAGTTAAGAATAAAAGGTTACTTGAAGCTTTTCGTCTGGAAACATTCAAATTATTCTAAGACTCCAGAGCCAAAACTAGGTTAAAAAGCCTGCACTGGCCGGGCGTGGTGGCTCATGCCTGTGATGCCTCTGGGAGGCCGAGGCAGGTGGCTCATTTGAGCTCAGGAGTTTGAGACCAGCCTGAGCAAGAGCGAGACCCCGTCTCTACTAAAAAAAAATAGAAAGAAATTAATTGGCCAACTAAAAAATATATATAGAAAAAAATTAGCCAGGCATGGTGGCGCATGCCTGTAGTCCCAGCTACTTGGGAGGCTGAGGCAGAAGGATCGCTTGAGCCTAGGAGTTTGAGGTTGCTGTGAGCTAGGTTGATGCCACGGCACTCTAGCCCCGGCAGCAGAGTGAGACTCTGTCTCAAAAAAAAAAGCCTACACTAACATTTTTATGCCTAATTTTAAAAATGTTTAACTTCTTAGTCTTTTAATTTTTCTTTCCTAATCTTTTATCATGTTTGAGTATATGCTTTTACATTTTTGTTTTTTGGTATTATTAGCCTTTGTCTCCCTTATCTTAAATATAAGGCATTTCATTCTTTTAAAATGTTTAGTCCTCTTTTATATCTTTATTTTTGCCATTCATACTTTTTTTTCTTAAATACCAATTTTTTAAATCTGTTTTTGCCCTTTTTGGTTTTATTTATTCCTTATTCTGTAATTTTCATTTAAATTCTTACTACCTCAATTTTTTCATCTCTGTTTTCCTAAGCATAATTCCTTGCACATAATTCCCTGCACTCTCTCTCCCCTTCCCCCGCACATGGTTTGTTTTTTAAAGGCTGGACGGATATATAATCCCCAGGGTAGTAGTAGCAGTGAGTAGTGTCCATTCAACAAATAGGGAAGAGCCATCTTTTCTTTTCCTCCCAGTAGTGTCTAAATAGATTTTATATCTTTTTGTTTGACCTTGTCTCCTAAATTATTACCTAGGGAGATAGTGATTAAAACTATTTTCCAGAGCAGCAGTGATTTGCTTCCTGCCGGTGGGAATGGTTTGTGGATAGCACATACTACCTGTATGAGAAGTTGATTGTTCTGAAATCCATGGTCTGTAATGTGGGTTTTATGGTGCAGTGGAAAGACCATGGCCTCTGGGGTCAGACAGATGCCTGTAGTAGCTCTGCCATGGAATAGCTGCATGACCATAGTAAGTTTCAGGAAACTTTCTAGAGGTTTTTGTAGCTCAAAAAAGGGCAAAAATAATATTTACCTTTCATGGTCAACATGAGAAATAGTAGTGCATATAAAAGATCCTGCATGGTGCCTGGCCTATAGTAGTCACTCAGATTTGGGACAAGCCAAGCCGGCCATATATTACCCAGAGGAAAAGAAGTGAAGTGATAGGTTATGCCTGGCAAAGCCCTGCTTCAGAGAAGAACCGTAAGGTGTTAATAGGCCTGCTAGGAGGGCCACATGGCCTACGTTCATGGACAGGCTTTTGGCCCTGCTCCTACTTCAGCTGCCTGTAATACTGCTTCTGGTGTATTGATAAGACAAACCATGGTTTTAACAGTTCGGGGATAGTGGTGTAGAGAAAATAATCACTTTAATAAATAGACTCAGCTTTTAAGACATAGAATATTACAATGTGAGAAAAATGCCTCTTAAAAATCAAGGATTTTTGGGGGGGGATTGATGGGGAAAAACGCGGGGTGCTGGGACTCACCCGCTCGCTGCCTCCCCGCCGCTCCGCATCCCCGTGGGCCGGTGCTGTGTGGAGCCGGCTGGAGGCAGCGGCGGGCAGGTGCGCGCTGCTGGAGCGGGGCCTCGTGTGCCGGTCCAGGCCCACGCTCCATGCTCGGCCGCCTGCTCCCGTCCTCTGGTCGCGCTGCTTGCGCGATCCCGATTGGGTAAATTTTGAATCCCACTGTTCCTGATAGGTTGTTAAAGTCTGTTCCTGATTGGATGTTATAGCTCGTTGCTGATTGGATGTTAACGCTTGTTGCTGATTGGCTGTTAATGCTTGTTGCTGATTGGACGCTTTTTGAGTCCTACTAAAGGTATAAAAGCAAGAGGAGCCCGGGAAGGGGGGCAGAAGAATAGAAGACGGCTGAGGGTGCAGGTGGAATAAATACAGTTCTCCGACTCTCTGTATCCTGCCCGGTTATTTCCAAAGAGCTGTTTAACACTACCAAGGGCTGTTAACACTTGCTGGAACACTATTGCCTCTTGGTTTTCCGCAGTGTTGACAGCATGTGCGACTGCTACTTCTCTGATGATTGTTAAGACAATAAAGATCAATAAAAGGAGGGAGGATGAGAGAGGATGCTGCCCTGGGGTGGAGGGACGCTCAGCCCCTGGAACTTCTCGCTGTGAGATCTGGAGGCCCTTTGGGGAAACCTCCCCGCAGCGCGTCCCCGCGGTCACGAATCAGACACTTCGCTCACAAGGAGCGCTCCGTCCCTGCCACGGCAGAACACACCGCCATCTGCCTTCTGCAAGCTCCAGGCACGGTCTGTGCTCACTCTGCTTCCAGACAGCCTGCCCTGTGGGTGGGGGCGCCCAGCTATTCTTGCTCTGTGAGGGAGGCAGGAGACTCTGATTCCAGTGCTCGAAGCACAGCGTCCTGCTGGCTGCAACGACGCACCGGCTCAGGTCAGGGTGCGCCTCCCCTGGGCGCCGAGGCTGGAGGGCTTTTCCTGTAGTGCCTCACTTTTGGCCACGGGGGTTTTCTTTTACTTGCGTGATGTTATTAATATTTGATCCTTGAATCACGTTTGTGGTTCCGTTTTCAATGCTGTTTTGCCAGGAGGGGAATGAGGAAGTAAGCTGTGGGTGCCGAGGCTTCCCAGCGGCGACATTAGGATCCATCCTCTACAGCTGCGGTCCCTAACCCCAGGTCCGTGGCCTGTTGGGAACCAGGCGGCACAGCAAGAGGTGAGCAGCTTGGGAGCCGGCGAAGCTTCATCTGTATTTACAGCCGCTCCCCATCGCTCGCATCGCCGCATGAGCTCTGCCTCCTGTCGGATCCGCGGTGGCATTAGATTCTCATAGGAGCACGAACCCTACTGTAAACTGCATACAGGAGGGATCTAGTTGCAGGCTCCTTATGAGAATCGAATGCCTGACGATCTGAGGTGGAGCTGAGAGGGTGATGCTAGCGCTGGGGAGAGGCTGCAAATACAGATTATCACTAGCAGAGAGATTTGACTGCACAACAAAGATAATGCGCTTGAATCATCCAGAAACCATCTCCCTTTCCCCTCACCCCACACCCATCCATGGGAAAATTGTCTTCCATGAAACTGGTCCCTGGTGCCAAAAAGGTTACGGACTGCTTTACAGGGAAGCATTTTCTCCTGTCTGAATTTAAAATACCACTACCCACATCTGAAGTTTGCCAACCTGCTGCATTCTGAATTTCTTTGACACAGGGTTGAGAGGTGACTGGCATGAAACCAAGTCTGTTGCCATCTTCTTTCCTTTGAATTATTGGGAAAGTTTTTGGAATACAAAGGATAACGTCTTTACTATTTGAGCTGAAAAGCCTTTAAACAAATGTGAACTCTCTACTGTTAATTGTACATTTTTTTACTCTGCCATGTGGTCCCTGACACTACAAGAAAAAAACTAAGATTTCTTCTCTCAATCAAATGGGAGAGTTGGTGATTAGCCAAGGTCAGGGACAAAAAAAAAACCCATCATACTATTTTGGAACTTAGGGCTATGTTTTTGTGTTTTAGTACCCTCTTCTTCAATGTTTTATGCCTGCAGAACTGAGAATTATGAACAGTTGCTGGGTCTTCATATATTTGCTAAATTCCCAGGCACAATAGGCTCAGAGCTGAAATTCATCAAAATGCTAGTGGTTAATTTGCTTTACAAATCACGCCTCCCCAGAAGATGACAGGTTGGTATTTTCTATAGAGACCTATGTGAACACTTCATTCTGTCTTTTAGGGAGGGAATTTCCTACAGATGAATTTAGCAGAGCCAAAAGTCTGATTGTGATCCTTGATTGTATTTGAATTGGTGGCTTTTTCCCACGGAGTACAAAAGAAATTTGAACCAGGGCTTTGGTCCTCATGTCACCTCTATATCAAAGACAGCACACAGCAAACCCGGCCCAGCTGCTCAAGTGCAGGGACTGGCACGGCTGACGGAAAGTAATAGGAGAAGTGTCAGGGAAGACCGTAGGTAGCAAAAGCGATAATGAGACGGAGTATGATGGAGCCCTCGGCAAGATGAAATGTGCAAGTGTCTTTCTTCTCTAATTAGACATTTATATCATTCACTTTCCAATCTTAAGAAACATCCAAGGAGATTGCTGCGCTTGCCAATTTTTTTCTACTGACCTTTCACAGCTTTGCAAAGCGAAAACTCCTCTGCTGGGGGGAAGGGGAGGTGCGGATTCAAGACTCCCTCCCCAAGTCAAGCACCAGTCAGCCAGTGTTTGAGCAAGGCTCACTGCTCGTGTGCAGAGACTCTGGGAGGGAAAGATGGTCTGTTGAATGTTTGTGTCTTAAATCCAAAGAATGTATTCCTTATGCTACAGGCAGCCCCAGATCACGGAAGCATCTTTCTGTGGTTTCTGAATGGAACAGCTTGTCTCTTCCTGCTGCTTTACAGGCATATAGAAGAAATAAATGCTCAAGTTTTCTGGTAGGTACTAGGCAAATGCTTAGTGTTTCCCATCTTGTGATTGTAAACATTCGCTCTGCCTTCCCTTCCCCTCTCTCTGGCTTTTGTGAGATTTTGAATATCTCCGAGGACACAATGATATTTAAGAATGTGTATATTTCGACTCAACTTATTTCTAATCCTTGCTCTCCAAGAAATACAGGTTGCTGTACTCAGATGTAACAGCAGAAAACTGATGTGATATTGTGGAAGGGGCACAAGCCAAAAAGAAGAGGCCTTGGCTCCTGGGCTAGTTCTACTACTCACTAGCTGTTTGGCCTCAAAGAAACCACCTCATATCTCTGGGCTTTGGTTTTCTACTATCCAAAATGAGGTGGAAAGAGGGGAGGGTGGGCCATCCCAGGTAGCACACATGCCAAAACTAAGCTTCTCCTAGCAATCATTGGCACGCCTTATTCACACCTTCCAACCATTCATAGATATCCCATGACACACATACACACAAACATATACCAATGAATTTTTAAGAAATTTTAAAATTAAGAATAATTTTTAAATTAAGGCAGATGTTAGACAGCAAAACTAGAGCAGCCCTAACGGAATCCCTGAAGGTCTAGAATCAATCACATTACTAATAATACAACCTTACAGTGATGTCATTCTTTAAAAATATAGTGCCTGATTCCCGCCCCCAAATTGCTCTTCTCACAGCCTTTCCCCATCTCAGTTAATGGTAACTCCAACCTTCTAATTGCTCATGCCAAAACCTGGAAATCACTTTCAACTCTTCTCTCCCAACCCACATTCCATTCATTAACAAGTCCTGTCTGCTTTACCTTGAAATATACCTTGGTATATTTCAGAACACCATGCTTTGGTCTCCTAAGTATCTCCTTATTTTCATCACCACTTCCCCAGGTCTATTCTTAACACAACGACCTGGGTAACTCTTTTGGAAAGTAAGGAAGATCGTGTGTCACTTGTGATCCAAAGCCTTTAAGTTTTCCTTCTCACTCTGTGTTGAACCCAAGCCCTTACATGGCCTAACAGCGTCTGCTCAGTCTGACTTGGTCCCCCACCTCTCCTCTCCGGCTTCTCCTGCTACTTTCACTCTGTTCTCCCTCCTGCTGCTGTACCAGCCTCTTTGCAATTCCTCCAACACGCCAGGTGCACATCCAGCTCAGGGCCTTTCCTCAGAACATTCTTTCACGGTTTGCTCTTTACTCTTTCAAGGCTCTCAGCAAATGTGAATGAGAATTCCCCCGACACCCCAAACCACCATACTCTGTCTTATCTTACTCTATGGCTCTTACCGCCACATGACACATATTTACTTATGTACTTATACTTTCTGATTTCTCCCCCAAACTAGCTCCCACAGAATAAAACCTCCCTGAGGGCAGGAGCTTTGTCTGTTTTGTTTTCTGCTAATCTTCATGGCTAGAGCAGCACCTACCCCATAGTCAGAGCTCAATTATAAATATGGTGAAATGAACAAAAGCATTCAACATACTATTAACGAACGTTTACTATGGGTGACTAGCTGCTAGAATAGATACAGTAGTGAAGGAGGATAAAATGGGAAGGATTAGACTAGATGATCTTTAAGGCCCCTTATAACTCCTAAATCTTATGATTCTAATAGGAAAAATTAATTTCATCAATCAGGGTTCTTTAGAGAAATAGAACCAACAGGAAATAGATGATTGATAGATCAGATAGATATAAAGATATATAAGTAATTTTAAAGAATTGGCTCACGTGCTTATGGAAGCTGGCAAGTCCAAAATCCACAGGAGAGGCTGGGAGGCTGGAAACTCAGTCCTGAAGGAAAATTCCTTCTTTTCCAGAAAACCTCAGTTTTTGCTCTTTAGGCCTTCAACTGATTAGATAAGTCCCACCCACATTCTCAAAAGTAATCTCCTTTACTTAAAGTCAACTGATTCTAAAGGTCAATTACATCTATGAAATATGTTCACAGCAGCATCTAGACTAGTATTTGGCCAAGCAGCTGGGTGCCATAACCCAGCCAAGTGGCATATAAAGTCATCCATCACAGCTACCATCCTAGCACTTTATTGGGAGGGTACTTTCTCAGGGGAATAAGCATGAAGGGGAAAAGGGAAATGAAGTAGAGAAAGAGGGAGCACACATACAAGGGGGCATGTTACTGAGCTTTCCAGACTTTTGCAACAAATACAGCCTACTGCTGGGTCTTGTGAAATGCATCTTGGAACAATTGATAGAAGAGAGGAGAGGAGAGCAGTTGGTCCACTTGTACTATCCCATCACCCATCATTCATCAAAATCCCCTCTGCAGATTCTCAACTCTCCTGTGCCACACAGACCTTCCAGGTAGCCACCAGGAGAGCCGTGACCTGTCATGAATGTGGGGTGCACTGCCCAGCTCCCCATCAGGACTCCTCAGGTAGCACTCAGCTGAGGCCCTCTGTGGAAGCTCAGTCAGAGAGAGCCACCTCATGCAAGGTCACTCGCCCTCCCCCACAGCAACCTGCTTCCAGTGACCAGTTGATATGGGGATACAAAGGCCCAGCCCCATGGCCTCAATTTGGGACAATTCTGAAGGGCTATCTTAATATCAGACCACCTCATGCAATCAGCTGTGGCCTTTGTTGAAAAAGCATCACAGTTCATCTCCTCCTTCTGTCCAAGTCTACTTTGCTAGAGAGAAGGACTATGACCCTAAATCTCGGGGACATACAAAAGCAATTTAAAAATAGAGAAAAAAGCAATTTAAAATAAAGAAAAAAACCAAAGTCCTACTGTTCCTCTGTTCCCCACCATTGTTCTTGGAAGTGATCAAATGCTTCATGTGGTTCTGCTTTAAATTCAGATCACTCTAGGAAGGACAAAGAGAACCATTGTTATTGCCTGAGGAGTACACACCCCAAAAATGACTACTTGTGAGTATGCATATCAAGTAGCTAAGTTAAACTTCTGAGTATTTAGATGAAATAGCAATAATAATAATTGTTTTAAAAAGACCAATGCTCCTGAGCATCCCTGCCTTCTCAGACTTCTCTGACATTCTAGAATGAAAAGGGCCTAACAGGAGCCCATAAGTAAACATCACCTAAATTTAAGAAGAATCCCAGGAGTGTCTTTTGCTTCTTCTATGTTTTAAACTGTCAACCTACTCCCTGAGCACATACCTCCAAGTTCTTAATGTTCTGTCATCCCTTCTCCTTTATATAGGCAAACTCTGAGCACCTGTGTTCAAAGATAGTCTTTTGTTCTCTACCTTCTAGGGCCAATTTCCCTGCTTGATCCTCAGCAAAGATAATTCTGATGTACTACCTGGTCTGTAAAGCACGAAGGAGAAATCACATCCAAACAAACATTCAGTTCTAACGGCCTACTTTGGGACGAGGATCATCTATGTTCATTATTGAGATTGATCAAATAAACTACTACATAAATGTCTATTTTTCCTTTCTCTTTCTGCTTTAGGTGGCATTAATCAAAGCACAGTGTCCACAGCAAGGGTGTTAGAACCTCTCTCCTCTCTGCAGTCTGGATTGTGCCGTATTGAACTGATGAAGTACTGGATTTCCTTCTGTCCACCACACTTTAAATGGAATGGAGACAACCAGTACATCAACTGAAAGAGGACTCCATAATGTGAAGACTTCAAGAAAGTACCCCACAAAGAACAGAAGAAAGAGCTAAGGGCATTTGATCTGGAGAAGCAGCAAGTCGAAGCTGTCTTTAAACATGTGGAAGAGTGTGCTATGGTCAAGAGAGCAGATGTACTCTTTCTATAATAGTTATATATCCAGTTAGGCTTTTGCTGGTAACAATTAGAAACCAACTGGTTAATATAAAAAGGAAGAGAGAAAAGAAAAAGAAGAAGAAAGAAGAGAAGGAAAAACTGAAGTGGAACTGGAAAAACAAAACTAATCACTTATTGGAAGAGTATGAAGTAATTCAAAAAAATAAAAGGAAAACTGAACATGAGGCTCAGGAGCAATGGGGAACAGGGCAGGTCCAGGAACCTAGGTAATAACTGTGGTCAACAGGATGGCATAGCTACTAGATTTTTTTTCTCCTTGTCTCAAATTCTTGAAAATCATCTTCCCTTTGGTCCAGCCTGTGTCACATGCTCACCACTGGGCTGTCTGCCTGCAGTAGGACACAAGCTAGTCCCCAAGGAAAAACCAGGTGGAGTCACAAAGGAAGGGGGAAGGACTCTTGAGTAGTCTAAATCACAACCACTCAAAGGTAATCTGCACACCAATAGCAGCAGCAGCAAAACCTGGAAGCTTGTTAGAAATAAATATGCCTGGGGGTGGGCCCTAGGAATTTCTACTGTAACAAGATCTTCAGCATGCTGAAGTTTGAGAAGCACTGATCCAAACATGCCTACTCCAGACTCCAAAGCATAAGATTAGGACAAACAGGTTGAAAGTTAAAAGAATAGATTTTAGACTGAAATAAGGAAAAATATCTATGTGTCATAGCAGGTACAGTCACAGACAGCTTAGAGAAGTAGGAAGCTCTCTACCCGAGGATGGATTGAAGTAGGAACTGATTGGAATGCTATGGAGGAGATTCAACATCAAATGACCTTGGAAGTCTCTTCCAACCTCACGAGTCTCAACTATGATATACTTTATTTATCTATTGGTCTCTTATTATAAATATAATTCTTCTAAAGGGACTACAATTTCTCTTTGAATTGTCCCTGAATAGAGAAACTCTGTTCACCCCTAAAAGAACACAGAAGAGTACATATACCCATACCCCAGTCGTGGATGGGGGCGTTTCTATGCTGATACTTGCAGCTACCTTGGCCATGGTTAGACTTCCCCCAAAAGAGGTCAAGGATTGGTTGGGTGAACTAAGAAGAAGCCTGAACTCTAGGACTTTTCCAAGTGGGGACAGGATAGAGCAACTGTTCATCCTAATAAAAGTTCCCTCTTACGTCCAGCATCCAGTCATTTATCTCATCAGATTTGCACATGTCATCCTAATTGTGAGCTGGACCATGGAAACCAAAAGGACAAAACAATAACTATTTAGTAGACAGATAAAGAAAAATCAAAAAAGGAAAAAGAACTTATGATCACACATGCACATACAATCACACTTGGACGTCAGTACAAGTTTTTTCAGATCAGATTAGCATTTCTCCCAATTGAAAATGATTCTAGAGAATTCAGAAAAGACATAGGGGCATTTGATGTCTTTATGCTTGGCTGTGAGGGTGACTTGTGGAATATTTTCCAACCACTCAGTTGAGAAATGTTCTTTCACGGAAATAACATGTTCTTCCAAAATAGACTCTAAATCATTTGATGAGTGAATTTTTATAAAAAGCAACAACAATCCTGATGTTTGCCATTCTCTCAGAATGATTGGCATTCCTTCCAAGCATCAAAATGATTTGTTTCCCCTTACTTCCACTTAGAGCCAATGATTTAAAAAAGCAATGAAATGCTGCTGACATAACAGCTAAATACAACCCCTGGTTCTTATGGAAGGGCAATTGTAACTCATAAAGTAGTTGTACTCACATTTAGACCCATAAATGTACATACTGAGTATTAGGGGTTGACTGTGAATCTCACAACTTTCTTCATAAATGGTCTGAATAGAAAAGAGTAAAGGGTAAGTGATGAAACTTAAAAAGCCTTTGCCAAATCCTGTCTGTTTCAGCCCTTTTATTCTTGACAGATGCATTATGTTGTAAACACCTATGGCTAAATGTATTTCTCCTCTACCAAAAACAATTCCTGAATCTTGGCAAGTTTAAAATCTTTGTGGTAAGCATAAAATCATTCAATGTCATAAGCAATAGGTCTTAAGGTCATAAGATACCATAGGTTGTATGATGGAATATTAAGATGCAAAATAAGCCTTAATAATATAAAGAAAAATAATTTCTCCCATTCTGTAGGTTGTCTGTTCATTCTAATGATAGTTTCCTTGGCTGTGCAGAAGATTTTTAATTTGATCAGGTCTCATTATTTATTTTTGTTGTTGCTGTGATTGCTTTGGGGGTCTTCATAAATTCTTTGCCTAAGCCAATGTCTATAAGAGTTTTTCCAATATTTTCTTCTAGAATTTTTATGGTTTCGTGCCTTAGGTTTAAGACTGTTATCCACCATGAGTTGGTTTTTGTGAGGCAAGAGGTACAGATCCTGTTTCAATCTTCTACATGTGGCTATCCAATTTTCCCAGCACTACTTATTGAATAGGGTTCTTTTCCCCAGTGTATGTTTTTGTCTGCTTTGTCAAAGATCAGATGACAATACGAGGATGGTTTTATATCTGGGTTCTCAATCTGTTCCATTGGTCTATGTCTCTGTTCTTGTGCCAGTACCAGGTTGTTTTACTTACTATAGCCTTATAGTATAGCTTGAAGTCTGGTAGATTCAACCTTTTCAAAAGAATACAAATGGCCAACAAACATATGAAAATTGCTCAACATCTCTAATCATCAGGTAAATGCAAATCAAAACCACAAT
>CAUYPO010067943.1:0-15019 GCA_963574435.1 Cheirogaleus major | reverse complement strand
CCCCCTACAATGCTTACCATGTCCATTAGTTGTGAGTTTACCCATCCCCAAGCCCCCAACCCCCAATGAATATTACTACTGTGTAAGCACCTTAGTGTTGATCAGTTAATGCCAATTTGATGGCAAGTACATGTGGTGCTTTTTCTTCCATTCTTGTGATACTTCATTTTAGAAGATGGGCTCAAGCTCTATCCAGGAAAATATAAGAGGTGCTAGATCACCATTGTGTTTTGTAGTTGAGTAGAGTTCCATTGTATACATATACCATATTTTATTAATTCACTCATGGATTTATGGGCACTGGGTTGTTTCCATATCCTTGCAATAGTGAATTGTGTTGCCATAAACATTTGAGTGCAGATGTCATTATTATAGAATGTCTTTTGTTCCTTTGGGCAGATGCCTAGCACTGCTATTGCTGGATCAAATGGTATTTCTATTTTTAACTCTTTGAGGTATCTCCAAATTCTTTTCCACAGAGATTGTACTAATTTGCAACTCCGCCGCAATGTAAGAGTGTTCCAATCTCTCCACATCCTCGCCAGCATTTATTGTTTTGGGATTTCTTGATATAGGCCATCCTCAATGGGGTTAGTTGGTATCTCATTGTGGTTTTGATTTGCACTAATGTGTTTTAATTACTATATGGTAGTTTGAAATCAGGCAGTGTAATGCCTCATGCTTTGTACTTTTTTCTCATTATTGCCTGGGGTATTTGAAGTGTTTTTTTCTGGTTTCATATGAATTTAGGGATTACTTTTAGTATTTCTATGAAAAATAAGATTGGAATGTTGATAAGCATTTTTATTGAATGTTTAGTTCACTTTCCATGATATAAACCTCTTAACAGTATTAATTCTTGCAATTGATGAGTATGGAATATATTCCCATTTATTTATATCTTCTGTTTTTTAATCAAAATTTTGTAATTTTAAGTGTATAGATATTTCACCTCCTTAATTAAATTTATTCCAAAATACTTATTTTTGTAGCTATGGTAAATGATATTGTTTCTTGATTTCTCTTTCAGATAGTTTGTTCTTGGTATATAGCAATGCCACTGACTTTTGCATGTTAATTTTGTATCCTGCAAATTTATTTATTTATGAGTTCTAACAGTTTTTTGATTCCTACAGTAGGAATTCTTTATTCCTATTGTACTGAGAGATTTTATCATGAATTGTGGTTGGATTTTTAGAAATTTTTTTTGCAGCATTTGATATGCTAATATGCAATTTTTTCTTTAACATATTGATGTGGTGGATTTCAGTGACTGGCTTTTCCAATGTTGAATTAGTCTTGCATACCTGGGTTGAATTTCACTTGTTGGTTGTATATACTGTTTTATTTTAAAAATAGATTACTTTTAATCTATTTATTTCAGTTAAAATAAATAGAATAGATTTAGATTACTTTAATAACATTTTGCTGAGCCTTTCTGTGTCTATGTTCATGGGAGTTATTGGTCCATAGCTCTTTTTTTATTTGTAAAATTTTTGTGTGTGACTTAGTATTAAGGTAATGATGGCATTATGGAATAAGTTAGTGTTTCCTTTGCTTCTATTTTCTGGACAAAATTTTGAGGAATTGGTATTATTTCTTCTTGAAATATTTGGTAGTACTTACCAGTGAAATTATCTGGACCTGGTATTTTCATTTTTGGAAGTATTAATTATTGATTCAATTTCTTTAAAGGTATAGGGATGTTCAGGTTATATATTTCTCCTTGTGTGGGTTTTGATAGTTTATATATTTCAAGAAGGTTATCCATTTCAACTAATTTATAAACTTGATAAGTATAATCCTTTTCATAGTATTTCTTTACTATTCAATCCAAGTAGCTTAGAGAATACTAACGGAATTAGTGCCAAAATACACACCTAGGCATTTCATATTCAAACTGCAAAAAACCAAAGACAAATAGAAAACCATGAAAGCAGCTGTGCATGGGGATGCAAGGGGGATCCTCACCTAGATAGGAATAAGGGTAAGAAATACAATATATTTCTCATTAAAAACTATGCAAATAAGAAGAGGGTGGCACAAAATCATTAAAGCATTGAAAGAAAAAAAAGTATACTTTTATATCTAATGAAATTATCTTTCAAAAGTGAAGGAGATATTAAGACTTCTTCAAACAAACAAAAATGGAGGGAATTTTTGCTAGCAAACCTGTACTATAAGAAATTTTAGATTAAGTTCTATGGGCAGAAAAAAATAATGGTAGGTCAGAAATGTAGATATACACAAAGAAAGAGTCTCAAGAAAAAAAATAAATGTAGACCTGTATATTGACACTTCTCTACAAACAAAGGATCTGTTTCTACAGATTAGGGCTGTGAGAGGTAAAGGGGGTATGTTTAGGAACTTCTGAGATCAAAGAACTTGGAAATGGGACTATGACAAGCTAAAACACAGAGATGCATAGGTCTGCTTCTATGATGTCAGCATGGAGAAAGCAATTTTCGTCATGTGAACATAATGTGTATTTCTATAAAGTTCTTTCTACAACTGCTTAAGTAATTGATTCCCTGTTTATGCCCCTATAATGCTTCAGTTTAGGGTCATCCTCAAACATTTGTAGGATAGGGATCAAGAAGGCAAATACAGACACACATTTTACTTATGTAAATATTTACAATTTATAAAATCAGTAGAAAACTCTTAAAATATATTCTACCCTTTAAAAATAGCTATAATGGGATATCACTGCACACTCATTAAAATGCCCCAAATTAGAATGAATAATAATATCTAGTCCTGGCAAGGGTGTGGAGCGACTGAAACTCTCACACATCACTAGTGGGAATGTGACTTGGGGAAAGGTTTGTAATTCTTACAAAGTTAAAAACATGCTTACTATATATCCAGCAATTTTACTCCTTGATGTTTACTGAAGAGAAATGACTACTGATATTCTCAACAATACAGATGAATCTTAAAAACAATGCTGAGGGAATGGAGTCAGATACCAAAGACTGTGTGATTCTAATTATACAAATACTAGAAGAAACAATCCTGAACTGTAGTGACAGAAGGCATATCAGCAGGTCTGAGCATTTGTGTGGGTTTGATGTGGAAAGGATACTGGGGGACTTTTAGACAATGATGGATATTTTATTTTTTTTAATTGGAGTGGTGGTTACATGGCTATATACATTTTTCAAAATTCATTGAACTATACACATAAAATGTGTGTATCTTACTGTATTTAAGTAATATCTTAAAAAAATTAGTTTGAAAAATGCCTCAAGAAGGCCAAGAATTAGGATTAAAATTAGTAACAGATCTGTGTTTCGTATTTTTCCATCCCTTGTCTGAAGATGGTTATAACTAGAATCTACTTCATTATCTTAAGAAATGCTTAATCATCCAGATGAAACCAATCTGGTTTACACAGAAGATAGGAAAGATCTACACCTATTGTATGGGTGTTTATATATAAAAAAAAAGAGATACACAATACATAGGTTTCTGGCTAGGAGCAATATGTTCTTGGAACAATGGATTCAGAATAAAAATCAGGTACATGTGTCATTATGTATTAAATTGATTTACTTACTCTGATGTAGTAAAGTTTGTTCTTTATGCTTTTTTATAGGTCTGTGCACAACAAATAATATGCAAATAAAGCCAGTATTTTACGGGACTTTTTGTTTCTTGCAGAAATAATTATACAATTATTAAAAATCACTTCCTTTTCTCAGGATGAAATATTTGATACTTACAATGCCTACAACTTATCACAACCAGAAAAGTCATAGAATTAAAGAATATTAAAACTGTACACTATTCTCTTAATACTATATATCTTTCACTTGTAGGGAAAATTTAGTTATTTTTAACAGATGTAAATTCTCTGATTTAACATGAAGAATGATCAGTTCAGTATTAAAGAGAGACATTTTAAATCAATGACCATGAGATTAAATTAAATTGCTTAAGAAAGGGAGAAATATTGTGCTCTGAGAATTGTTCAATGGAATTTGATGCCTTTAAATTGATTTAAAATACATACCATAGTTTCAATTTGATAAGAGATTCTGAATTGAGTTTTAAGTTGAACATGTAATTAAAGAACCACATTAAAAGGACTGGCATATAAGCCTTTCTGGAAAGATTTTAGACAAATAGAGTATATAGAGTGGTAAATAACACGCTTTCTGAGGGTAAGCTGCCTTAGTTTGATTAAGACTTCACTTGCTAACTGGGCAAGGTGGGAAGATATTTAAGTTCAATCTATTTCTGTGTTTCCTCTTCCATAAAATTGGGATAATGATAAATATTGCCAATCCTACAGGATTTTATGCAGCTTAAATGAGTTAATGTATGTAACAATCTTTAGAAGGGTACCTGGCACATGAGCACAGCATAAGTATTACCTGTTTTATTATTGTTTTTGCTGGACAGTAACACAATTGTCCATTGAAAGTTTTCTAGTGGCAAGAAAATGAAAATTTGGTGGGTAAGGCAGAACTATGGAATGCATGTTAGGATGCAAGAAACACAAAGGTAGGAGTTGTGTATGTTTTGTTCCATAACATATCTCAAGAATCCCAGATAGAGCCAAGCAAATAGTAGAGAGTCAATAGATGCTTGTTGAATTGATTTGAAGTAAATTAGAAGAGACACTACATCATTTCCAGCACTTACAAAAAGTTAAGTGTTCAGTTATATCTGAACAGTTATGATTAAATGTGTAAATTACATAAAAATAGAACATAAAACTATTTTATGGAAGAGTACCACAAACTTGAATCTTCATGAATTAGATCATTTGCATGTACAAAGGCTATAAAATGTTTTAATAAGTCATTAGATCTGACAGAACAAAGAGAAGGTGACAATAAATAATCTCCATTAGATAGGGAAATAATAAGAACACATGGAAATAATCTAAGGTGAAAGATTTTTATTAATCATAATGAATTCTTAATTTACACTCATTGGGGAAATATATTGCACTGAGCCTTGCACAGTTAAACTTGACAAAGTTTGGTTCCATCGTCCCTGTTTCCTTTTCTGTAATCTGCCTAGTTAAAAGATGACCAGTAAGAATGGGGTTTCCTAAATAATTACAGTGAAACTAAACTTCATAACTCTGCTTTGGACCTCCACTCATAGCTTACTTTAAAGTCTCAGGAGCAGACTTAGTAAGAGCAGAACGCTTTCACATAATGACACCAGATTCTTTCTTACACTGGAGACAAGCTACCTGCTGTAATATCTCAACCAGGGAAGCCATGACTTTTTTCAATGGGTGAATATTCTTTGGGAGGGAACATCTAAGGTCAGTTAATAGGTGAGGCACTAGCAAGTTGTTACTATCATGTAGTTCTGTTTAACTGGGTATGATACTCAAGACAAAAGAAACTTTAATGCATCACTGCCTTCCCTTTTCTCCCATCAATCTATATTTTTTCCTGAGACCAGGTACTTTTACTTGTTAAATTATTATAAATGATTGTTAAGATCATGGAGATAAATTTGTGTGATTGACTTGCAAGCAAAACTCAACTTTATTTTCTAACTCAAAGATAGGTAAGTAAAAAGAAATACTAGCTCCAAACAATTATCTATTCAAAACACCTTTGTGCATTAGGGATAAATTAATGACTTATGAATTTCCAATCTTGAGATATTGTAATTCTATAATTTTATAAGATATGAAGTATCTGAGTTTTGAAGAATGAAAGGGTTTAACGTACAAGGCATATACCTATCCAAGTTGACTCTTTCACCCATTTGGTCTCCCATATCAGAGTACATGAAATAGCCCAGTACATCAGACAAAAGAGGCCAGAGTTAAGAAATAGAGCTAGAAGGCAAGAAAACAATAGCTAAGAGATAGTTTTAATATTTTTGCTATACTCCAATGGAAGATGAATTAAAATTTGATCAATAAACAATCTTAAAGTTCACTTCTAAAAGAGTAGTCACAGCTGCACTTTAAAAAAAAATTTGAAATCCCTGGAGTATTTTTACCTCTCTGGACTAGAAAATAAAAAGGGAAATAATTAAAATTACTCCAGGGAGGTAGGGGAGTAAATATAAATAACTGAAAATGTAACAATACAATGATGCATATTATCATTGCTCCTCCCTGTCAGCATGAATACAGAGCCATTAACCATAAGCAGCTGTGGGATTACCTATTGGATGATGTTACCCATAATGTAAAGAAATTTTAAAGCTGTTCCTAAAGTGACTGCAACTATTTTTGCTGTAGAAATCTGAATTAGGAGGTGATTATGCCTGAGTAAACTGCTATTTTCTTCTAGTTAAAATGAATTCATGGGGAATGTTCCTCAAAAGGTTTATAGTTACCTTGAAAATCAAGTTAAATTGCAGAATCACCAAAAATAAACTTAAACCACAATAGGTTTTGTTTTAGGTAGTATAGGATTGAAACTAGTCATGAAAATTAAGCCCCTCCATATATAGTTACAAAAAGTGAAGATGAAATTATCAAATAATATAAGAGAAAAATGCAAAATCAATAACGATATTTTAGATATTACCATCAAAAACTCTGGAAAGTTTGTGTGTCTCGGTGTGTATAAATTTTTTGCAGAAATATATTTATGTGATATATTTATTATATGTAATCAGCTATATATAATATTATATATATTCAAGTATATATAATTTTTGCAGAAATATAAAACTATACATATATGTGTATATATACATATATTATACATTTATTATATACAATCAGGTAGAAATGTTAAGAATTTTAAGTGGAAACTATAAAGAAATAGAAGAAAGAGCTTATTGGTTATCCTCAGGCTTAAAGCATTGTGTTATTTTATACTGGTTTACTAACTCAATCTGTAGCTTGTCTAGGTGAGTAAGCACCTGCAATACGTACTTGACTTTATGATGTAACCAAAATTTCCTTATAAAAGCAAGGTTTAGATAACAAAGCCCAAGATATAGTTGACAATATTCTATATACATCTGATGAATTGTAAGAAGGAGTGTGTTCATTTAAAGAGATACTTTACTGGTAGTTGAGTATTGTGTTGGTATTTATGACAGCATTTATATGTTAGAATTAGCATATTTCTCCAATACACTCAGTGAATGTTTATTAAATGAGAGTTGACTTAGACCTTAGGTGTTTTGAATGGTTGAGTTCCTAAATATTTGGATACCTTAAAAAGGGCAGGGGTAGTATATGACCGATTTCTGTAATTTTAATTGTATGTTTGCATTATTCAGTTAACACATTAAATTTAATTCTTTTGACTCTTAAATAAAATTATCCTTTTTTACAGCACATTATTAGTATCTTGGTTCTTTTTATTAGGGTTAACTAACAGAAAATGTCCAGAGGCAATGAAAAAATCAAAACTCAGTATAAATTAATGATGAGCAATAAGATTTATAATAATGGTGAGTAAATACAAAAATCAGCAGCTGGTTTATACAGATGGCCAATAAAATGTTGGAATGCCCCAAACATAAACATAAGGGGTGACGGTAGGAGGCATGTAGGGATTAAATTTGTGATTACGAGGTTATCTGTTAGCTCTGGTAGAACACTGGACTTTTTTTTTCTTCTACCAGAAATTTTCTTCACAAAATATAATTATCAAAATGTTACATCTCACATTGCAGTGCTTATTGCAGCATACTTACATCAATTTATTTTGATGTTATGAAATTATTGCTGGAGTGTCTGAAAAATATCTGATTTAAAAATCAAGTAACCATTTAGGTAATAA
This sequence comes from Cheirogaleus major, assembly GCA_963574435.1. NCBI lineage: Eukaryota > Metazoa > Chordata > Mammalia > Primates > Cheirogaleidae > Cheirogaleus > Cheirogaleus major. Next base: position 7,286 of record CAUYPO010067943.1, on the reverse strand, counting down.
GAAATCTAGGTCCATTATTTGACAATTAAATTGAAGAATTGGTATCATTTCATATTTCTGTATTTACTGATGAAATATGTGAGCTTCCTTTCAGAGTTATATCTGGTCATTCTGAAATGCAAACCACACAAGCTTTTTATTAACCTCATGATGTTTCTATCTTCATGGAGAACCAGCAATATTTTAACTCCACTTCAAGGAATACATTCTGATTAATATTTAAAATACAACAGTCAAATTGTATTTTCATTATTCCACTATATGTACCCTACCATCCTAAACTATCTTTTCCAGTTTTTGTATTTTCCCCCATCCTATTCACCTGCTCACACCAGAGTACACACATAGATACAATACTATAACATATCATATTCTGGGGAAAGGGACAATGCGATTATCAGAAAAGGTAGCAAAGTGTGTCTGCCATTTGAATGTTATCCATATTTTGTCCTTCAGAAACCTTATCTAATAATTTTCTCTTTCTTATTGATATTATGGCATTAAGAGTAATCAATAAGAAGGCCAACCCTATGTCCAGCATCATGAAGTTAGCACTAAAATGAAATAACAATATAAATAAAAATCCATCCAATGAGACAGCAAAATGTCTTGAAACAAGAAGAAGTGCATGTTGCCATCACTTTATCTATAGTGATTTCCAAAGTGTAGGGTATTCACCCCAGGTATGTGGAAGGTGCCTCATTGAAGTGGAACAAAGAAAATATTTGAATTTCTCTTTATTTTTTGCCTGATTTTAAATTTACTGTTTTTGGTCTAGAGTAATACCTGTATTTATTCTCAACAAATAAACATAATTTATTACAAATTCATAATCGCACATTTTATAATTGATCGAGTAACATGAACAAAAAGGAAAGTGTCGAAAGCCTTTAGGGAGGTGTATTAGAAAGTTACAGTAGTGTTTAGTCGAGAAAAAGTAATGGCTTAAATGCAAAGTGATTTAACTGTGGACTTTCCACAAGGAGGGACAAAATGAATAAATGTTCTGATTTTATTTTTGTCCTAGCATCTAAATTCTACTGGTTTCTCCCATTTGCTGAACTCAATGTAAAGCCAGAAAAGAAAGTCCATAGATGTAGTCCATGTAAGTCAGCCTCCTGGGGCATAATATGAGAAAAGTAAGAATGGAGAGTGTGCCTGGGAGAGCAAATGGAAAATTTGCAGTATTTCACCCCTGTAACATTCTGATCTTTTCTAGATGAAAAATATGCATCACTAATGCAATGGGTTAAATGAATCCCATCAACTACCATATCCTCATAATTGATGTCAGTTTAGTCACATTCCCAAAAAGAATCTAAAATGTTAGCAAACCTGAGTATTCTGCATATAAGGCAATCTAGAAAAAAGTAGAGAAAAGAATTCTTAATCAACTTAAAATATAGCCGTTATAGTCTTACTTATGTAGCTGATTATGAGGTCTTTGACGAAAATTATAAATTCTTTTAGCCACACCCACTCAATATGGCATTTAAGTTCTGTGAGTACTTCCTCTGCATAGTATTCTTTACCTGATGGTATGATCCTGTGTTATAAGCCTTTGATTGGCCCTGCTTTTACTAATTGCCCCATTGGAGAAGCAAAGTGCTCCAGAGAAACTTCTAGGTTCCCGAAATAGTTCTCCTTACCCCCCACCTTGTGAGAGCAATTTAATTTCCGACTGGTAAGTAACATCAATCACTTCAACCAGTATTGTGGTCCTTTTCTTCGCCAGTCAGTTGGACAATTTGCAGGGTTCATAATGTCCAGCGTACAGACTCAATTTCCAATTCAATGGGCATGATTATGTTCTGTAGTGAAAGCATTTCTCCCATGGAAACTAGGACCATTCTACCTGTGAAGCCTAGGGTTACAGACATGGAAAACTAATAAACCTTCAATAAGTTATTTATTAAGAGAGACCACTGTCACTTCCTTCCTGATTCTTTGCATTCTGTCTAGAGCAGAAATGACACTATACATTTGATATTAGTTTAAGGTATATACTGTCCTTTGGGAGAACACCTCAAATCCACAAGGGTTTGTTTCTAAACTGGTGCTGTAGCGGTCTTTGCAGATTATTTTATTCTATAATGTTTACTGCTTCTAGATGTTGAGGCATGAGACTAGTGGATTTTTTGGGCAAATCTATTGTCACATTTCTTTTGCTGTAAATTACTTCCCCTGGTCTGAAAACAAGATGATGTCAAAATGCAAGAACAATAAAGATTCTGTAAGTCTACAGATGATGGTGCTGATAGAATTTTGACCAGAGAAAAGAGATTCCAGATGTCTGTCTCTTTCTGTAAGAAGACACCTTTTCCCCACAGTGATGAAAGGAGTCCAATGGAATCTACCTCCTACCAAGTAGTCAAGAATGGTTTCACATGAGTTGTTTTGTCTTATCTTCCAATGGCAGATTGGGTGGGCATTATCATATCAACCATGGTGATGAGTTCATGTTGTCAAATCTATGGATAGTCTTTCCCTGAGCTATCCTGGCCTCTTAGTACCTCTCCCATTGAGCAAGCAGTGGGTTAACTGAAAAAGAGATTTATTGACAGCTATAGGAAAGATAATTTTGTCCATGTGATTATTGAGAGGTTCCTTTGTAGTAGAATAGAATCCCTCTCTGGAAAAGTACATGGGGCGTGGATATTCATCTTTATGCCTGTTTCAAGAGAAGCACTTATATACTCCTTCCCTGGATCTCCTTATCATCAGCCTCCCAGTCTTGTTCCTTGAAATTCCCTTACCAGCTATCCAACCCGTTAGCTACTGTTCATGGACTAGTTTAGGTCCCTACCTCAAGCCATCCCTATTTTTCACATAGTGTTCAGTCAAATTTCCCCTCTGGATTTCTGCCTGGTGGGAGGATTTCCTTTCCCCACTGACTTTCAGGATCACCTGTGAGTAGACTTGTAAAGGAGCAACTTCCAGCAGGTGCTAGCATATAGGGTGGACTCTTATTTAATTTAAGCTTGAACTTTTTCTTCCTTTATTAACTGGTCACAGGTACTCCCCATGAGGGTACAATTGTGGTTGAGGGAGCCAACCTCAGCAACTCCACAGAGACGAAAGGAAACTACAGAAAGAAATATCTTACCCTCATTCATTCCCTGTCCCCTAATACCCTGTCAGTGCCTTATTAACCAGGAGTCAAAGGATAAAGGAGCCTGACCGGCGTGGACATAGAGGTGGGCCAGCCAGGACACAGAGCAGGATGCAGATGAAGCCGAGTCAGGTCTGGGGAGCCAAATAAATGGCATTCAGCACAATTCAATTTTATAACTTAAAACACTTTAGAGTTTGGAGATCACTTATTTATCTGCTCCTATTTAATCCAATATAATTTTATTGATAGTTTTTTAATTGCAAACTTTTGCGAAGGATATTTTTTTTTTACTTCCAACCAGGACCACCTACTGAGTAATACTAGCCTCACATTTTCTATGAATAAATTTATTAAATATTTTACACAGCTTCATAATAAAAATGTTACAACCAGAAATAATTTTTAAAATATATGTCCACTTCTTCAACCAGATGCACAGTCAATAAGTGTAGTGTTATTTTCCTTCTGACCAAAGTGGGTATATTTTTGTCAATTTGGTGAATCATATCTGTGATGATATAATGAATGCTGAAAACTTATTCTTGTCTATTTTAAGAGAAATTCTTAATGAATCTTAGATTATGTAAAGAGCTTCTTTAAAATGGCCCTTGCTCAATTTGAAATGTCCTCTTCTAAAGGGCTGCTCAAGGCATCCTGCAGCCAAAATTGGTGCTTTTATTTCCAAAGAATTCATGGTCATTTCAAGATTTGGGGGTGGGGGGGTTGTGGAAAGAAGTGGGGAGGACGGAGAGAGTTCCTGCATAAAGCTGAAACTAAGGCTATTACTAGGGCCATTGCAAGATGAGGGCCTTTTAATACTTTTAATGAGGAAGCTCATTCTTAATGCAGAAGGACATAATTTCATATTTCAGCATTATTTTATTACCTTAGTGAACACTTTAAAAGTTGGGCTAATTGTTTCCAGGAAACATTTGTGACTGTAACATGTGCCAAACAAGCTCTTACTTTATATACGAATAGTACGAGCTTAATGGATGTGTAGAATATTTTGTAAGGCTGATTATGAAAGGAAAGGTAAAAATTTTATACTAATATTGGAGTGTGCTTTTTCCTACAAATGATTCAACGACCTTGATACTTGCTCTTTTTCAGCTATTAAATGTTTTCCTCATCTGTAAACTGTATTGAATTTCCTGTGAGGAACTTTTCTGCTAGAAGAAACCATACTTCTTTATGGGTATCTGCTTGTCACCTTATGCCCATTAAGAAACTTTCTTTTCGGTGGACTCTGATCCTTCTTTTTCATACCCCAACATTTACTGACTTCACTTTGTACTGTCACTCTAAAAGCCAAGTTATAGCCATCTTCACTGAAGCCAGATTTTTGGTTAATATGTAGCTGAAATTACATTATTAGGTAATGTTGAACTGATTTAGAGAATATAGATAATGCAAAAGAAAGATGTAGAAGATCCTCTAATTTAACAAAACACTGCTAATCTTTATTGATGATGTATGCATTATACCTCATTTAACTTTTTCTTTTTGCAAAAATAGGGTTATTTTACAACATTGTTCTACATTCCCTATTTTCATTTACTAAAATATGAACATCTTCCACATCATTAAACATTCTTCCATAGCATAATTTTAGTTACTGCATAGTTTTCTTACATAAATGTAACACAATTTATGTAGTATAGTATATAAAGAGACATATATGGGAAGATAGTATATGCATTTATTTTCTCATACATGTAAAAACATACCTGCATATATAAGCTATTTTAATCATTTATGCAGGGAAATATTTGGGCATATCCATATTTATTTCCCTAGAATGTATTTTTCAAAAAGGAATTCCTGAGTCATAATTTATAAGCTATGATTCAATTTCTTATATAGAATAGTATAGAAAGGTGTGATATAGGTATGATTGTATAGATAATAGTGGAAATATTTACACAAACTACTGTTTTTGTTAAAAGTTACCATTAAGGCATTGAAATTGATTAATCATGTACTTCCATATTTAAATGGTAGTTTCTTTAACTCTCTGCTTAGGATCTGGTTTGTGATCTAATTAAATTTGCTAAGGTCAAAGTCTCCACACACTTTAATTGTGAGCTGCAGTAAAGATTTTTGAGTTTGTATTAACATAGATGAATGCATTTATAATGCATGCACATATATTAATCTCAACCAAAATATTAGATACTAGGGGAGACAAAGTTTTTAATATAAAAATATGAAGTAAATGTTTTACTTTTTTTCAATATCACCTGGTCAATTTTATGTATTTCTGAGACAGGGAAAACTGACTTTGAAAACCTGTATTTTTTAATTACTCTGTTCATTATTCTTTTGATAGTAGAGCTAGATTGTTTCAATGTTTCCTTCTGCTTTTTTCAATTTATTCATTGATTGAATGGGCAGTGCCAGATATGTGGATGAGTTAAAGTTAAGGCAGAATGTCTTGGTGAGACTCATATACTCAAGGGGGAATGAACAAAGTGCATGGATAAAAATAACACTATCAGGTTGAGCAAAATAGAGTTGTTTTGTTTTGTTTTCTCATGTAAATTATGCAATGGATACTTCTGAGGAGCTGATGGCTCTCCTCCAAATGATGATTCAGACACCCAGCTTACTGCCATCTAGTGATGACTGTTGTTTTCAACACATGGCTTCCAAAGTTGCTACAACAGGGGAAAGTAGAGAATCACACATGGGAAGTTTTTGTGAGCCAGGCCTGGTATTGGGACATATCATCTCTATCCTCAGTTGAGGAGTACACCTAACTACAGAGGAGACTGGGAAATGTTGTATAGCTGTGTGTCCAGGAGTAAGAGAAAGTTAAGTTAGTTCAATGCTTAGACTCTCTGCCATAACATATAAACACATAATGGTAATGCAGTGTTGTGAAAGGTATAATGGAATAAAGCAAAAGCGCTATCAAAATCATAGAGGAGAGAGTTATGCGAAAGTTTAAATTGGTCTTTAGAGGTGGACAGAGATTACTAGGGTTATCATACATGAAAGGAACTTCCTGGTTAATCTGCAATTCCCCCATTAAACTTCTAACACTTTTTCAAAACAAAATTTTAAACAAATCTGCATCGATATATGCATAGGAAAGATGTTAATTGCATCATTGTTTATAACAGAGATTAAAACAGCATAAATGTTCAATGACAAAGCATTGGTTAAATAAATCATGGTATAGTCACACTTTGGCATATTTTGCAGCCATTAGAAAGTAGGTATGGATTCACATATTTATTTTGGCAGATTTTCACAATTGCTTTTTAAATCATTAAAAGAAGCAAGTACAAAAAGGGTAAATAATATATTAAAATTCAGCATGCATGAATGGTCCTTTTTATTTTTTATTTATTTTTTATTTTTTTTCCTTTTATTTCATCATATAATGGGGGTACAAATATTGTTAGGGTTACATACATTACCCCCACCACCCCTCCCCCCCAACATGCCAGAACTACAAGCGAGTCCAATCCCCAGGTGGCATGCATGGCTCACAAGTCCTTTTTAAATACATATGTGTGTTTGTGTATAAACTATTGCTTACTATTCTTCATTCAGCTGTGGTTTCATTGATTTTTTTATTGTGGCTACCTTTCTTTTTCTTTTTTTCTTTTTCCTTTCTTTTTTTCTTCTTTTGTTTATTATTAAATGAGCATATGTTATTTTTATCATATAAAGAGTATATTTGTGGTTTAAAAATAAGTGAAAGGTAATGTTGTTCCTTTAGTTTTGTGAATAAAACTCTCTCTCACTTAGCTAGCTGATAGAAAATGCCACCTTAATGATTATCTAATAGGTGACACCTTCCCAGTGTTATAAACCAGCGGATCAAGGGGACTCAGACACCAAAATCCAATTAGCCAAATTTTATTTATTCCTGCGCAGGGGCTGTCACCACTCCATGCAAGGAGGGAGAGCAGCCCCGAACTTTCTCAGTCTGGGGGTTTTATACCCCTTGGGCTGACCCCTGCACTGCAAAGCAAGCAAACTGGTTACAGAAGCCGGAGATTTGCGATTAGCTACATACTCTTGTAAATTGCCAATTAGCTACATTCTCTTGCTGAACATTTTGTTTTTAACATAAAGTTTCCACTCAAACTACCCCTCCCACCTCCCATCCCATACTAAGTATTGTCTACCTGGTAATTTTCCTTTTCCACACCAG
>CAUYPO010067942.1:0-22970 GCA_963574435.1 Cheirogaleus major | reverse complement strand
TTTCTGGACTAGGGCATACCACATACAGCTGAAAGAGGATGCACCTTCCTGAGAATGAGCGATTAGTGAAAACATACATTGGCCAGGTGCGGTAGCTCGCGCCTGTAATCCTAGCACTCTGGGAGGCCGAGGCGGGAGGATCGCTCAAGGTCAGGAGTTCGAGACCAGCCTGAGCAAGAGCGAGACCCCGTCTCTACTAAAAATAGAAAGAAATTAGCTGGACAACTAAAAATATATAGAAAAAATTAGCCAGGCATGGTGGCACATGCCTGTAGTCCCAGCTACTCGGGAGGCTGAGGCAGGAGGATCGCTTGAGCCCAGGAGTTGGAGGTTGCTGTGAGCTAGGCTGACGCCACGGCACTTTAGCCCGGGCAACAGAGTGAGACCCTGTCTCAAAAAAAAAAAAAAAAAAATACGTGATGCTAAAATTTGAGACTGTACCCGTCTGCATCCTTCTTACCCCCATTGGGCTTCCAGAGGCTTGAAGACTGTGTATGAGTGTGACTATCTACATAATCCATAGATACACACCCACACCCACTATTGTTATTGTAGGCAGGTGACTGCCAGAGTTTTCTCTGGGGAATCTCATTAATCCAGGAGAAAAGACCTCCAGACTGACTTCACTGAAATCGTCCTACAGCAAAGGACACAGTCGACAAATTCCATATATACTTACAAAACTTACACATTTTTAATACTCCACTCTTTAGGAAACTATAGATCTAGAATTGGTAAGTTTTTGAGGAAAGCTTTTCCTAAAACAAATCAAAGCACAGCTACTCAGGAGACTGAGGCAGGAGGATTCCTTGAGGTCAAAAGTTCGAGACTACCCTGGGCAACATAGTGAGACCCCATCTCAAAAAAAAGAAAAAAGAAAAAAATTAGCCAAGACATAGGGGCGCATGCCTGTAGTCCCAACTATGCAGGAGGATCGCTTGAGTCCAGGAGTTTGAGGCTGCAGTGAGCTAAGATTGTGCCATTGCACTCCAGCCCGGGTGACAGAGTGAGACATAGTTTCTTGAAAAAAAAAAAAAGAAAAGAAAAGAAAAATCAGCAATATAGAGAAAATGGGGACTTCCGCTGTGTGAAGAAAACTTTATAACTTTAACAGATACGCAAAAATAGTCCAACACGAAACATGAATAGGGTGCTACTAAAAAAAATTATAATATCTGGTGTATAGTGGCCAAAAAAATAAAAAATGTAAAAAAAAAAAATTACAATAAAAAACCTCTTTGGAATTAAAAACATTCTAGCAGATATGAAAAAATTACATAGATGCATTATTAGAAATCCCTTAGAAAGCAGAAAAGACTAAGAGATGAAAACAGATAACAAAATTATAAATATATAATTTAAAATATCTCTAATTATACAGATAGCATTGTTATTAACATGCTAAAAGCATTTAATATTAATTGAGTGACAAAGAGTTTCACAGAAAATTCATCTACAAAGCCTAGATAGTGTACTGAATTTCACTGGAAGTTATTTTGTTAGGGACACAGTTTCTTTAATTAAAAATATTACAATAATTATAACTATATGTGTGTGTATATATAAGAATATATACTCATTTGATTATATATGATGCATAAGATATATCCAAATAATTATAATGTGAAATTACACAAATAAATTTAGAAAATGCTTACTTGTTGAAATCAACATGCTAATTATATTCACTTAAAATTGCATTTCTTGCATAGGGATATATGAATTTATATTCCAGCTCTGAATAAGTATGCAAATGTAAATATTGTTTCCCTCTATGCTGTTAGGATTTCTTACAGTGTCAAATTTCTGTACTCATACGAGGATTTACGAAGTCTCTTCAAATTAATCACCATGAAAATCTTGCATTTGTTTTTGTTTTTCCCAATAATTATACTTAAAGACACAACAAATGCTTGCTTAAATGAACAATGTCATAAAGCTTCTCTTTTGATACAAAGTAATTTTTTTTTTTTTTTATTTGAGACAGAGTCTCGCTGTGTTGCCCAGGCTAGAGTGCCGTGGCGTCAGCCTCGCTCACAGTAACCTCAGACTCCTGAGCTCAAGCGATCCTCCTGCCTCAGCCTCCCGAGTAGCTGGGACTACAAGCATGTGCCACCATGCCCAGCTAATTTTTTCTATATATATTTTTTAGTTGTCCAGTTAATTTCTTTCTATTTTTAGTAGAGACGGACTCTCACTCCTGCTCAGGCTGGTTTTGAACTCCTGACGTCGAGCGATCCTCCCGCCTCAGCCTCCCAAGTTGCTGAGACTACAGGCATGCGCCACCACGCCCAGCTAATTTTATTTATATATATATATATATATATTTTTTTTTTTTTTAGTTGTCCAGTTAATTTCTTTCTATTTTTAGTAGAGACAGGGTCTCACTCTTGTTCAGGCTGGTCTCGAACTCCTGACCTCGTGCAATCCTCCCGCCTCGGCCTCCCCGAGTGCTAGGATGACAGGCGTGAGCCACCAGGCCCCCGGCCAAAGTGAGTTGTTTTAAAAAAACAAATGTCACTGCGCACATCTGAGGTTTACGATACGATGCTGCAGGGCGCGTATCGCAGATCGTGGTCACTGTAGCAAAACCGATCAACACAGCCAGCATCTCTAACAGTCACAGAGCCACCAGCCGAGAGCAACCTCCTACCTGAGGTGACAGAAGGGATTTTGCAGCTGGACGTGATGCGGTAGTACGGCGGGTTGTCCGTGTGCGCCACCGCGGAGCTGACGGGGTCGGTCAGTTGCAGCTCGCCCACCAGCTCTTCTAGCAGCTGCATCGTTTTGTCTCTGCCCAAGTATACAATGACCTTCTTCACCTGTCCCAAGAGCAATCGTTCAGAAAAGGAAAAGCAGAAATCGCACCCCATTCATTCGTCTGGAGGCAAATTTCATCAATCAGAGTTAAGTTCAAGGTTAAGCGGGACGTTGGATAAGCACGATCCAATCTGAGTCTGCGCTGATCAGCATCGAGACGTTAATCAGCTTTATCGATACCGTCCCAATCTCGAACCCTCAACATTAGATCCGATTAGGGCGATCGGCACGTTTAATGGTTCCCACAACTTTATGCACTTCGTTTGCCTTTTTGCCTTCTTTTTTTTTTTAAAAAAAAAAAAGGCAAAAAATAAGTAAATAAAATCGCTTTTCCATGAAAATTTCTTTTTTAAGGGGAACGCTTTTCATTGATATTGTTCTTGGATTTTCCTCTGATTTTTGGTCAGCCAGCCTTCAAAAACCCAGGATTTATCTTGCGTTCTGCCTTCCGCATTCCCTATATTCAACAAGAGTGGTCATTAAGAGCAAGGACCTGGACCTCAAACTACACTGCCCAGCTTGCAGTCTGGATCTTCCACTTATACTAGTTAATGTCATCTGGAAAGTGACTCTCAGTTTTCTCATTTGTTAAGATGGGGACCATATGAGCACCCACTTCATAGAGCCGTTAGGATTCCATGAGTTAAGATCTGTAATGCACTTTTATTATTATTTTTGTTGTTGTTGTTGAGACAGAGTCTCACTCTCTTGCCTGGGCTAGAGTGCCGTGGCATCAGCCTAGCTCACAGCAACCTCAAACTCCTGGGCTCAAGCGATCCTCCTGCCTCAGCTTCCCGGGTAGCTGGGACTACGGGCACGCGCCACCGCGCCCGGTTAATTTTTTCCCTTTTTAGTTGTTTGGCTAATTTCTTTCTATTTATAGTAGAGACAGGGTCTCCGCTCTTGCTCAGGCTGGTCTATCAAGCAAACTGCCCGCTTTGGCCTCCCAGAGTGCCAAGATTACAGGCGTGAGCCATCGCACCTGGCCAGCAATATTCTTAACACAGTTTATGAAACCAATCACTGCCTAATGAACTTTTGTTCTCTGTTGTTTTAGCTCTGTTTTGTGTAAATATGATACAATGACAACAGATTAAAGGTGAGTCACTTGATTGTCCTGTTACATTAGCTTGATGATATCAGTGGCTGACAATGCTTAGCAAAAAGTGATAGGGCTTTCTCGATAGGTTCAAATATCAATTTTTCTGGGAAAATTAAGAGTCATATCTTTATCAAAATATTCAAAATTTTCTCCCTAAAATAAAGCTTCTCAATCTCACTGATGAGAGTTCAATTGTTCTGCTCCCAAAATAGACAGAGATAAGTAGCTACTGTAATTCTTCAGTCCATAAGGTTATTGCTTGGGAAGGAAGAAATGTTATTTTTCTTAAAAATTTCCTGAGAAGGTTAACCCTAGAATGGTGGTATTATCTGGATGCAGATCTGGGACTACCCAACCTTACCTTTCCATCATACCATCTCCTTTGTAGGACATATCATTTAACTTCTCTTCAGAGAAATATAAAATATAAAACACATCTCCTTGCCTTTCTACACCTATCCCCAACACATACCTATCTTTTCTCTATATCAGGAGTGGGAGGTGTTATGGGTTGAATTGTGTCCCCTTGCCCTCCAAATTCATATGTTGAAGTTCTAGGCTCCAGTATCTTAGAATGTGCTCTTGTATGGGATAGGATCTTTACAGAAGTAACCAAGTCAAAATGAGGTCATTAGGGTGGGCCCTAATCCAATATGACTGGCGTCCTTATGAAAAGGAGAACTCTGGACACAGAGACATGCAGGGAGGGAAGACAGTATGAAAAGATATATAGAGAAAATGGCTATCTACAAGCCAAGGAGAGAAGCCTAAAACAGACCCTTTCTTCACAGCCCTCAGAAGGAACCAACCCTGGACACACCTCGATTTCAGACTTCCAGTCTCCAAAACTGTGAGACGATGGGTTTCTATTGTTTAAGCCACCTAGTTTATGACACTTTGGCAGTTCTAGCAAACTAATATAGCAGGGTTTAGACAGAAAAGCCTCTAGAGAGGGTGCCCATTTAATGAGGCAACAGTGTGAATGAAGGCAGGATTGAGCTTGCACTTGGGAGAGACAATGAGAAGCAGGTGATCAGGAAGGAAAAGCTAGGTGGGAATCACAGCATGAGGACGAGTGTCACCCTACTCTGTCCATTCTTGTACTCTGTATCCTCTTAGCCTCCACATTCTATCTGTGGTGCATTGTTTTGTTCTTAGTCATGGAGACTCATACAGTTATTCTAGGCTGGACACAACCTCAGAGGTCATTTCTCCCAATTATGTAATGCTATGTGGTTTTTCAAAAAGTCTTCTAAAATCTTCGTATCAAAACCTTATTATCTGTTCTTTTACCTAGTTGTCATCTGACAGCTAAGGAAATGGACTTTATAATTGCATTCCAATTAATATTAATATAATACCAAAAGTCACTTCCCGATATCAGTAAATTTTCTGGCAACTGAGACAAGTGGCTCTACTTTTTCTGTTCTTTCATTTATTCTGCTTTGGCTACCAACCGTTGAGTACCTACTATGTGAAAGTTCCTAGGGATGTACAAGAGTGATTTATGAGCTATAAATAAAGCATAGACAAGGTACAGTTGCAGTACAATGGAGAGAAAATTATTGATCGCCTACTGTATAAAAGGGAAGTCCTAGAGATTTCTTTCTATCTGACCTAATTTTATCCTTCTATGAACTCTCACCCTGTGGACTGCTAGATATATTTTACAAATGAGAAACTAAGGCTGAAAGAAGAAACTCATTGGAAGAAACAGAGACGATAGGTTACTGAGCTGGGATTTGAATCCATAAATGCCTCTTTCCCAAAGTATGCCTTGGCTACAGGACCATAGTTCCTCTGCAGGTCCCTATGGTTTAGGATATTTGTCAACAATTGATGTTATCAGAGGCAATACTTAAGAGGAGGGCTACAAATATAAATCTAAACGAAGATCCCCAATACCTTATATGTCACTCCTACCACAGTATATTTATTACAAGTTGTAATCACAGGTTTATGTCATGTCTAGATGCCTCACTATACTTTAAGCTCCTTGAGGATGAAGCTGACACTGTTATTGGTCACAAATGCATCTTAGTACATAGGGTACTCCCTGCTATATAGGGTACTCAATATTTGTTAAATAAATACATTAACAATTAAATGCATTTAGTTTAAATTTTAATTAGGCTAGTATTACAGGCTGAATGGTTTCCCCACAAAAATTCATATGTTGAAGTCCTAACCCCCAGTATCTCAGAATGTGATGGAATTTGGAGATACAATCTTTACAGGCGGGTGTCGTGGCTCACACCTATAATCCTAGCACTCTGGGAGGCTGAGGCAGGATGACTGTTTGAAGCCAGGAGTTCAAGACCTGTCTGAGCAAGAGTGGGACCTCATCTCCACAAAAAATAGAAAAACTAGCCATACGTGGTGGCACATGGCCTGTAGTCCCAGCCACTTGGGAGGCTGAGGCAGGAGGATCGCTTGAGCCCAGAAGTTTGAAGTTGCAGTGAATTACAATGACACCACTGCACTCTAACCCAAGCAAAAGACACATGTCAAAAAAAAACCCAAAAATCTTTACAGCAGTAATTAAGTTAAAAAGAAGTTGTTAGTGTTGGTCTTAATCTGACATCGCTGACTGGCGTTTTTAAAAAATGGGGAAATATGGACACAGACACACACGAAGGAAGACAATGGGAAGATACAGGGAAAAGACAGTCATCTGCAAGTCAAAGAGAGAAGACTGGAACAGATCCTTTCTCATAACTCACAACCAATCCTGCCCACACCCTGATCTCAGATCTGTAGCCTCCAGAACTGTGTGAAAATAAATTTTTGTTGTTTAAGCCGCCAAATCTGTGGTACTTTGGCAGCCCTAACGCGAATATGGTTGTATATTAGAACAAATTCTCTTCCAATAAAAAAGGTATATGTTAAGATTTCCTGCAACTCAATCAATACTATTAAAAGTTTTAAAGCTGATCCAGGAGCATTATCATCTGTTCTAAAATAATTGATCAACTTAATACATCTATATACTGCCTTGGACACTGGACCTAGTCCTAGAAGAGGGTATATATACCAGCCATCCTGGAAGGAAAAAGAGGACAAACTGTTAAACAACACAGTTTTTCCTCTGAAGAAGAAATGAGATTCAGGCTGTACTGTTTTAGAAAGAATATTGAATATTAAATGTAGTGAATTCTCAGGAAGGCCCCAATTTTTCCTTTTTCAACCATAGTCTTTGGCAGTATTTTGTCATTTGCTGGAAGCTGGGGGGGGGGGGGAAGTCCAAGTTCAAGACTAAAGTAGCTAATTCGGCCTTTAGCAGAATTCACAGCTGTGCTCCTAGCTAAAAAGTGAAGGCGACAGGGTGGCAGCTCAATAACCTGTGTGCTAGATTAATTTTTTTGGAGGTAGCCCCTGAGGTAAACCGCGTAGCCTCTCCCAAAGCTTCCTGTCATGCTTTTCGCCACTGGTAGAGCCATGATAATGCTAATGCCTTGTTTTAAGGATTTTACTGGGTCTTGGGCTAGATTCACTCCATGACAGTTCATCTTACAACTGGCTGGGGACATAATCACAGGAACTGACCCTGCCTTCCAACTTAGAAATCCATGGAGCTCATTTAAATTCACTTGGTTTCGTCAAAAATGACAGGCGAAAGATTCTACTGTGTTGAAACCAGGATTTTGATATTTTCAAATGCTTTTTAAAATTGAAAAGTAAACATTCAGAAACATGGAAATGATTTGGACTTATATTCTAAATATGGGTTAACTACACAGAGGTTTATAAACACGCTAATTGTAATTGTAAATTACCATGTTGTACAGGAAAACAGACATATGGCAGGTGTCTTCGCTCACTGTGCTACACTACAGCTCTCAACGTTAGTGGGCAAGTGATTAAAAACAACCCCTAAAGTCCTAATTTTTAGCAATGTCTTTCTAATGTACATGCCCTCATACTCCTCTATTTAGAGAACTGCCTTTCTTTTACAGAAACTACAAATGTGACTAAACAGGAAAAAAGGTCAAATTTACTCTTTTAAATATTGCTTGATAAGGAGGAATTACTATTTTAAAGACAGAGAAGACTGGGAGACTTAATATTTTTTGAAACCCTAGATTTCCTAGAGCCTTCCTTGGAATTTTTTTATGGTATAACTAATACAGCAAAAATTCTAAAAAATCACCAATAATACCAATAACCATGATATAAATTTAGATTGTTTCTATATGTAATATAGATTATTAAAAATGGTATCATGAAGCTTCATAAGCTGTTTTGTCTCATTCAAAAATCTACTCTGAACTTTATATATGCCAAAAACTGCAGTTCTGTGACAGAATCTTAATCATATACGGTATACCATTTACTTAACCCTTTGTTAACCATTTAGGGTTTTCTAATTTTTGGTTAAAAATTTTAAAAAAATTTTTGCTGTGATCACTTTATCACTAAATGTTTAGGCACTTTCACATGTATATTTTCTTATAAAAACTCTTAAATGTTCAAGTGATGGGCCAAAGGGAACACCATTTTGAAAGTTTGTCATGTGAATTACCTAACAGCCTTCCATAAGGTTGCACCAATTCACATTCCAATGAATGGAGTAGCCAAATATTTGTTTCTGTTATTCTGTCCACAATCAACACCACCACCACCACCACTACCATACTGTTTAAATAATTATAGTTTTATAACATCTAGAAAGACAAGGCCACCTAACTTTTTATCTTCAAAATTTCATTAACTATTTTCCCAAGTTTTATTCGTTCAGTTTAGAATCACTTTGTCAAGTACTGTGTTCCACTAGGATTTTATTGAAATGGCACTGTAATTTTCACTTTAAAAACATTGTTCTACATAGATAATACCATTTTGCACTCTGAAAACAATTCATCATGAATAGATTCTGCCACGAAAATCAATACTGTTTAGTAAGCAAGACTATTTCTAGGAGAAAGCCATAAGCAGGAGTGGCTATTATAAAAAACAAGTCTCCATGACACAGTTTTAGTATAACAAACAAGGATATACAGCATATATATTTCAAAAATATTAAATTATAAAAACAGATGCTAATTTAAGAAAAAGATAATGTTTCAGAATAAGGGCAGATATCCTAATACCTCATGATTTCATAGATAATAAATAAGACTTCTAGGAAAAAGAAATTGTTCTTTATGATAAGAATTTAATTAAAGTGCCAGGAATTAATACAAGTATGAGAACAAGAAAGGCAACAATCAATGCAATATTTAGACTAAACTTGAAAGGCTTATGTAAAAACTGAGGCAGGGTCTTGATACTACACTGAGCTAGAGATATCCAGAAAATACAGATTTGAAGAAAACAAGAAATTATCTATTAGATGGGTACTGTCAAAGGAAGTCTCTTGAAAAGGTGGCCAAAAAGAAGATGTTTCTTAAATTTTGAATTTGTAGATCTAAAACCAGTCATGGTCCCCTATGAAAGATTGATGAAGGCTATCAACCATCTTTAAAGAAAATGTGCATAAATACAAACACACTCTTTTGTTTATATTCTTTAGGGTTCGGGTTAAGAATATTTGCTTTGTATAAAGGAAACACAAGATAATGGAAACATTTGGTAAAGAAATATGTTCAGAATGTCAGTGAAGATCTATTGAAGTGAGTGGTTGAAATTTATATTTTAAATTGAGGTAGTGGCAAATCTGACAAATACAAAGACTTTGGACTTATATATTTGTTTGACATCTGTCTCTACTAACTGCCACACTGAAATTGTTCTCACTAAAGGTTCCAATGTCATTTTTGTTATTGAAATGATATGCCTTACTTCATTTCTTATGCTACTTTATCTCTGTAACATTTAACACTGTTAACCACTTAACACCACAATTGGTTTTCTCCCTAACTCCCAGGGTGGTCCCTTCTCAGTTTTAAGAGATCTTATTATTAAGGTGTCTATATATCAGTCTTAAATCTCTGAAAAATCTGAAATCACTTCAATATCAAGGTTTCCCTAAGGTCCCGCCTATTCTCTTTTCACAGCAAGTCAAGAGAACCAGTAATGGAAAATCTCATTTTAAATTATGTGAAGGCTGATCAGTGACACATATCAGTACTTGTCTAAGCAGAGGTGGAGCAGCTGTGCAAAAGGTGCAGCTGAGCAGGTGCTGAAGCAGACCCCAGAAGCTGCTCCCTGAGACTGAGAGCCCATCCCATCCCCATTTCTCCAAATCTGCAGGGGATGCAGAAGAACTAAAGGAACAGACTGGGTCAGGGTTTCTTCATAGCTTTTTGCAGCTGAATGTTCACAGCATAATCAGAGTTGTTCATCCTGGCATTAAACACTGCCTGATTCTCTGCAAGAACATCTCCCTTCCAAGGCTTTCCAGAAGGGCTGTCTAAGAAAAGGATGAAATGGGGTCAGTGCTATGTGACTTTTAGTGAGATAATCCAATAGTAAGTGATTAGTTACCTACTGAATCTAAAACTAAGCAATTAAGGCTTGGCTCCATTTTCACTAATCTGTGTGGATTCTCAGTACTCTGTCTTTAGATACTGACAAGATGAAAAAGTATACATTTGTCATGCTGGACACCTGTAGTTTGTGTGGGGGAACTGGTCTCTCTCTGGGATACTGTAAAGCTGGGGGCAGAGACCCAGGCACTAATTCAGCTTTTTCCCCCAGATGAGGTTTGGACTCACTATTACTGAATTTGGTTCAAGAACCAGAGCTTAATGTTTCTAAACATTCTCTTAAATGGAAGCATTAAGAGAAGAGATTAAGTTTTTCTTGAGCAGTGATGTAAGCCCCAAGGATTATAAAAAGCTGCAGTGTAGAAATGAAGCTTCTACACGTCTGTGGGGCCCTAATTTGGACACTGTCATCAGGGACGTTGGACCATGGGAAAGTGCTGATATATGGTTCATTTGCATTTGCTCTGTGGTCATCCTATTTCCAATGTGATTCCATATTCTTGACTAAATAAACTGGGAACCCAATCTAATCTTATAAGGGTATATGTGTAATCTCTATCCATATCTATTTTCCACCTGAAACAATGCTGGTCGGGGCTATGTTCTGAAAACTAAATCTGTCATAATTTGTTTTATAATTGGGTAACTTGAAAAGGGTTAGAAGAATGTAAGTCCTGTATGAATATTTACTTGACTTTTTGTTTTCAAAGCACACTTTACCAAAAGTTCATTCCTGAAAGCTGAGCCATATCTGGGGTTGCTCCATGCTGTGAAAAATGGGGGATCTGATTCAAAACTCGGTTCCATCACCCAGTGGTGGGTCACTTAATCTTACAGGAATGTTGTGAGAATGAGAATATAAGAAAAAATGTTTAGGCCCCCTAGTTATGGATGTAATGGTGATGATAATACTGGGGAAGGAAGCAGTGGTGTGGGAGTTATTATAATCCTATGAAACAGTCACAGATATCATATATCCCTCAAACATCTTTCACTTATTCAAGAGACATTGATAAAAACCAACATCCTTTCATATAAAAACATTCAATAACCTAGGAATAAAAGGAAATTTCCTCAACATGATAAAGGCCACATGTGAAAACCCCACAGCTAACATCATACTCAATGGTGAAAAGACTGAAAGTTTTTCTCCTAAGACCAGGAATAAAACAAGGATGTCCACTTTTGCCTCTTTTAGACAACACTGTCAGAGCAATTAGGCAAGAAAGAGAAAGAAAGGGCATCCAAATTGGAAAAGAATAAGTACAACTATCTTTATTCACAGATGACATGATCTTATATGGGTAGAAAACCCTAAAGAATGCACAAAAAATGTGTTAGAACTAAATCATCAAAGCTGCAGGATATAAAATCAACACAGGGAAATCAGTTGTATTTCCATCCATTCCATAGCTGTGAATAATACGAAAACAAAATTAAGAAACTTCCGTTTATAATAGTATCTAAAATAATAAAATACCTAGGAATAAATTTAACCAAGGAAGTAAAAGGCTTATGCACTGAAAACTATAAAATATTACTCAAAGAAATTAAAGATGACATAAAAAATGGGAAGACATCCTGTGTTCATGGATTAGAAGACAACATTTTAAGATGACAATACTCCCCAAAGCAATACGCAGATTGAATGCAATTTCTAATAAAATCCCAAAGGTGTTTTGAGCGAAATGGAAAAACTAATCTTAAAATTCATATGGAATTTCAAGTAACCCAGAATGGCCAAAGAAGTATTTAAAAAGAAGAACATAATTGGAGGACTCACACACCCCAATTTCAAAACTACTACAATGCTACAGTAGTCAAAACAGTGTGGTGCTGGCACAAGGACAGACATATAAATTGATGGAATAGAGTTGGGAGCCCTGACATAATCCCTCACATGAGCGGTCAATTGACAAGGGTGCTAAGACTGTTTAATAGAGAAAGAATATTTTCCTCAACATGTGGTGCCAGGAAATTGGCTATCTGAATGTAAAAGAACAAAGTTGGACCCTTACCTTACACCATATACAAAAATCAACTTGAAATAGATCAAAGATCTAAATTTAAGAGATAAAACTACAAAATCTATAGAGGAAAATATAAGAGCAAGACTTCATGACTTTGGCAACACCAAAAGCGAAAGCAATAGCAACAAAGGAGGATAAATTGGACTTAATCAAAAGTTAAAACTTTTATGCATCAAAGGACAATGTTAAGAAAGCGAAAGGACAACCCACAGAATGGGAGAAAATATTTGCAAATCATATATCTGATAAAAGTTTAATATCCAGAATATATAAAGAAAAGACAAAGAACTCAATTTTAAAAATGGGCAAAGGACTTGAATAGACATTTCTTCAAAGAAGACCCAGAAATGAACAATACACATATTAAAAGATGCTCAACATTAGTCATAAGGGAAATGCAAATTAGAGCCACAATGAGATAGCACTTCACATTTATTAAGATGGCTAAACTTAAAAAAAAAACTGTTGGCAAAGATGTGAAGAAATTGGAACCCTTGTACATTGATGGTAGGAATGTAAAATGGTACATTCACTGTGAAAAACAGTTTGGCAGTTCCCCAAAAAGTTAAGCATAGAATTTCAGAGAAGAGGTCGGAAAAGTGATTTAAGACATACAAGGGCTTTTCCTTTGCTATCCCATTCTGAAGCCTTCCCTCAGAGGTAACTATTATGTTGGATTTCGTGTTTATGTTTACACAGAGTTCTGCTTGTTTTTAACCAAAAAATGGTATACTAAAGTAGTCTTCTGTGACTTGAGTTTTTCACTCAATATTGTGTTTATAAAGAAATTAAACCCTATGTTTACTGATAACCACAAGGAATAATAGACATAATTAATCTTAAATTAATAAAAAAAGAAACAAAATATCCAAACCATCTATTAATATATATTGTAATGTACCTTAAAACAAATGCTAGGGAAAAACACAAAACGGCAATGAACTTCAACTTCTCTCCCAAATTTTTCATAAACAACTCCCACCCCCATTCCCTACTATGCATTCTTAACTTCTTCTTTAGACAGCAAATGGAGAAAATGCTAAAAGCCTGAATGAAACCCCAGGAACATTTCCCCAGGGGCCTTCCCTTCTCCTCTCTCCGACTTTCCCTGGAAGGGCAGGCTCCTCAGCTTGAAAGCCTGGGGAGGCCCAGAGTGGTGGCCGGGGCGGAGAGGAGGGCTACCCCCGCAGAGAAAGGGGCAGGGGAATACAGTGGTGTAAAGCAACATCCCCCATAACGGGAGACATCAAAGTGGAGCCCCGGTGCCAGGGGAAAGCACACTGGTAGCCTGGGGCAAGGAGGCCCAGCTGCCCCCACGGCTTCCCACGGGGAGGCATCACTGGTTGGCCAACTGCACATCTTGCTCCGGTTATAGAACCAAACTCGGACCACTTCCTTCCGCAGCCGGAGGTACCCAGCGATGCGGCTGATTTGCTGGGGTGTGGGCTTCGGGCACTGAAGGAAGAGTCTCTCCAGGTCGTTTCCGATTCGTCTCTCCCTGCTTGCCCGTCTTCGCTTCCGAGCCTGCTGCAGAATCATTTCCATTTTGCATATGCCCAGAAGGTTTTCCTCATCCATTTCCTGCAGCCACATTTTCAGCAGCGGTCGCAGCTTCCACATGTTGGCGAGGCTTAGCTGCTGGGCCTCGAAGCGGGAGACGGTCGTCTGGCTAAGCACCTTCCCAAACAGGGCTCCCACGGCCAACCCCACATCAGCCTGCGAGTAGCCCAGGCTCATCCTCTTCTGTCTCAGCTCTTTGGCCAACTGCTCCATCTCTTTCTCTATGGCCGGGACATCTTCTGGCAGCGCCAACTTTGGGATGCGCTGCAGGGCAAGGGAGGGCCCGGGGAAGGTGACCTCGGAGGAGCTTTGGAACCAGGCCCCTGCCTCAGCAGCTCCGAACTGAGGCCCGCATGCCATCCTGCCCGGGAATTCGTACAGCAGGGGACCAGGGGACACCCGCCACACCTCAGGGCCTGGGCGGACCCTGGGCCTGATCCCCTGTTGGACCATCAGCCTGCCAGGGGCCGCCTGGGCACACAACCAGGTCGGAGTGTCAACCCGCACAGGTATTAGCCCTCCGGCGCCGCCCCCCTCACTTCCTGGAAGAGGGTAAAAGTTTGAGGGCCTGTGTCCCGCCATAGGGTAGGACGGCTCCCCCAACAGGTCTGGTAGGAACTGATGGCTCTCGAGGCTTCAGAGTAGCCACCAGCCTTGCTCTCGAGCCCCGCCCCTAGTGGGCGGGGACGGCATTACAAGCGAGGGAGTGTGTGTGCAGAGGCTAAGGGTGTGTTTGTGCGGAAGGTGGGGAAATCTCTGGTAGGCCCAGTGGTAACTCCTTAGGTCCCAGGGTTAAGGGAGTGGGTCGCCCATCCTGGCCTTTGCTTCCAACTCCCACTGAGGTGCAAAGCTCCTTTTTGGGATTTGTACCTCCAAGCTGTCAGGAGTCCCCCTTAGTCACTGCCCCCATCCTTTCCCTAGTATTTACTCACAGCTTTCCAGAAACTGAGGTGTCTACTCCCTGACACCAACCCCACCTCCCACCCCACCTGGCCTCTGGCTTCACAAATATCTATTAAACATCTACATGCCAGGTATTGCTGGGACTACCCCTCAATTAATTAACTGTCTCCTCACTGCTATCTTTATGGTCCCAAGAACTGCCAACAGTCCCTCTTTACACATCGCCAGTCCCTGTGCCCTAAGAAATCTAGGCATCCTGCTTGAATTTCTAGTCAGCATCAGTTTACTACCTCAGATTCTATCCCCACCCCCACACTCTGCCAGATTCCACTCCTTTACTGGGACAGAGTTTCTTAACTAATTCCATGTTTCTCTCACCAGCCTTGAAAGTCCCTTGTTTCCCATCCTACCTCAGCTTCCTGCTCCAGAGTTTCCTCATCTAACGGAAACACGCGTGTGTCATCTCTTTCCCCCTCTGGAGACAGGTCTCTGATCTGGCCTGACATGCTGTCCCCCACTGAGGATGTTCCCTGTAATATATGAGACTCACCATCATCAGGCTCCTCTATCCCTGGCCCTTCTCCCAGCAGAGACACAAGGATCTTAGTTTGTCCCTCCATCATGCCCCCACTCAGGCCTCCAGTTCTGGCCCCTGAGTGGAGAAGGCTAAGGAGGGAGGGGGAAAAGAAGACCTGACCTTCGATTCAAAGCTTCCAAGGAGGAAGAGGACAGTGACATCAGCTGGACAATCACAGCCTCTTACCCCTTCATTCTTTAACCCAACCATGATGTGGCTCTGCTTCCACTCACATCTACTGAAATTAGTAGATCCTGAAGTCATCAGTGACCTTCCAACTGTCAAATTAAAAAATGCTTATCTTACTAAATGTCTCTGTAGTATCTGACAATGCTGGCTACTTTTGCTCCTCCTTTTAAAATTTACATGAAATTCAGGTAACAGCCAAATCTCTATTTCAGCCCTGACTTCTCTTCTGATTTCCAGTTCTGTATTTCCCACTGCCCCAAATCAAATTCATTACCTGAACTTCTAAACCTGCCTCTCCTTCAGGAACCTTTGAGCTGGTTAATAGCATTCTCACCTCTCAGTCACCTAAGCTCAAACCTAGGAGCTGTTCTTGACATTTCCCACAATCTTATATACCAGGTTTCCTATAACATCTGAACGTTACCATCTCCTTCTTAGCCTCATCTTACTGTTTTAATTTAGGCCACATATTTTCTCATCTGTACTGTCATAATAACCTTATAATTGGCTTCTTGTGCTTCTCTTTTAGGTTCATCTTGGATACTGCTGCTGGAGATAATTTTCCAAGAACCACACCTAACTAAACCCAATCCAACCAAATGAAAACCTAACCATATTATTTTCCTCTTAATATATCTTCAAAATCTAGTCCCTGTTCCCCCAGTTGACAATGTGGACATGCAAACCCCTGTGCATGGTACACATGGCTTTTCACCATGTGGCCCCTTTCTTCTTTGCCAGCCTCATCTATCACATCCCCACCACCCCTCGCCCTACTCCCTACATCTTACCCCACGCTCCAGCAGAGAACATCTCACTTTGTAGCGATGTCATGCTTTCATACACATCATGCCCTTGCTCATCCTGATCCTTCTGTCTAAAATGGTTTCCCCTGCTTCTTGGTCTCATCTCATATCATTCAGGATTCTGCTCAAAGAGTCTCTCATTATAGAAGATGTCCCTGACTACTCTATTTAAAATAGTATCCCTTGCAAAGGGAACAGGGGTTCCCTTTCTTATCCTACTTTAATTTTTGGTATAACATGTTTCAACACCTAATACATATTTATTTTTCTGTCTATTTACTGTCCACATCTCTACTACCAAGAGAGCAATGACTCTGTCTAGTTCACTGCTGTGTCTACAGTTCCTACAACAGTGCCTGGCATACAGAAGGTGCTCAGTAAATATTTGCTGAATAAACGAGGCATGTTATACTTTCAGTCATCTTTAAGACTCAGTTTAGATGTCATCTTATGCTGAGGCCTTCCCCCAGGCAGACAGGGTTTGTTACTGTTTTTGTGGTACTCCCCTTCTACTTAATATAAGTTTTTATTGTAACATTATTACATTAGTAATGTAATTACTAATGTAATAATGTTACTAATAGTAAATATCAATAGTTATTTACTTTATGTCTCTGTCTCTCTAACTAGAGTTAGAGTGTGAGGTTCTTAAGGGCATGCATGAAGGAGTTATCAAGCCTGGAACATAATAGAATCCTGACTGATAAGAGTACTCAATAGCAGTGCTAAATGAGTGAATGAATTCTTACATTTATAATTCCGAGACTAAAGCCCATTTAATTACAGTTTAAAAATGAAAAAACTTGACCCTCCCAGGTACTTCTCCATCTTTTCTTTCTTGTACTAGAACAAGGCCCTTAAACACTTCTTCCTAAATGGGGGTAGCACCATGAGACTAAATCCAACTCAACACTACAGGTAATGAGGTTGTAGATATGACTTTGAAGCAATGGTGAAGGAAAAGAAGGTCAGGAAATCCATTGCCATCTCTACAGGCTGTGTATTTGATTATATATCTGTTGTCTACATCTCTACTGTAACCTCTGCTAGCATGTGTGCTGGCTAAGGTGAGGGTCCTTGTCTGTCTTGTTCACTGCTAGATCTTCAAGCACCTGCAACTGTATCTGGTACACAGTGGGAAGTCAAAAATATTTGTTTAATGTTAAATGGATCTCTGTAAAATTAATGGTAATAAGACATCCATAACTGCCTTGAATTGGATTTTAAGATGAAAGTCTATGAAAAACAACTTATACAGAATTTTACTTAAGAATAATTTTGCTGGTATCTACCTATTCTTTCCAGGTATACCTACATGCTATTTTTTTTTTTTCAAAATCACAAAGCACCCAGTGTCTGCTAAACAGAATGAAAGGTGGATCACAAAGAAGGATAAAGGACAGAGAAAGTAATTATATATGTTAAGGCCACAGACTGAAAACAGCCCATTTACATAATAGAACCATACAGAAAAGGTTCATTAGTTGTTTAGAAACAATACGGGAGCAAAAATGTTTTTAATGAATTGGAAAAAAGGTGAGTTCAAATGAATTTAAGCAAAGCTTTATTATACTTACATTGAATTAAAACATAGTGACCAAAACATTTACTAAATTAAAAAGTAAGGCTATATTAACTTGATGGGTTTTAAAATTTACTTGGATGCTCTCACTTAAGGCTTTCCTCGTAGTTGGTCAGATGTCATCTGCCAACGTGCACATCTCCCGGTTTCTGTATATGTGCGATCACAAAGAAAAGCCCATAGTCTTAAGGGAAGTCTTGCTATCTCCTTAAAAGTATATTTAATGTGCTATGGAAAGAGAGTGACCAGGGAAAATAAACAGGAGCATATTTGGTTGGAACAGAAATAGAGATCAGAGGAAGGCAGCTGACGGGAATGCCCAAGACAACGAGTGTCGTTTAGGCTGGGGAGCTTGAAAGGCTAATCCATCACCTTCAACAAATACGGGGACCTCTTAGTAAGTGATTAGATTACAATGTAAGAATCAGGCCAGTCTTATCCATAGGGAATTACAAAGTACGGATAAGAAACACATGGTCCCAGGCTCCCATATATTTATAATCTAAATGGAGAGAAGAAAAACTGTGGGGAGAGTGGGACAGCTACATGCTCCCAAAAAGAAGTTAAGAGTTTTCTATTATTAGGATATTTGGATTAAGAGTGGTTTTCTGAAACAGTTGTTTTACGCAGAAATGCATAAAAGTATCAAGATTTGTGTTATTAGGCTCTCCTTAAGTATTCCCTATTCAAAAGAGGCAAAACCAACTGCCAGGATTCACTGATGGTGAGAAGCAGGAAGCTGTGGAGGCAGAGTTAATAATAAACATCCTCGCAGGGCTTGGTTCAAGTTTCATCTCTTTAGGAAGCCTTGCCCACATACTTTGGACCACAGATCTCCCTCCCGTTTGAACTTACTGCCTTTTCCACTCAAGATACATTTGCTGCCTTAAGCAGTTAGCAGGAGTTTCATGTCTTAGCTTTCCAGCTAGGAGACATGGAATCTCCCAAATGGATATCATAGATGCCATTTATTTTGTATTTATGGGCCAAACAATATGTTAATGCACGAATTATCCACAGAGCTCTGCTTTTTATGTAAGTCCATGAAAACATCTGCAGGTGAGGGCGATCTGCCTTTGACTTATGTCTTTCTGTTGGTCAGTTATTTCATTGGCTAGGAAGGTGATCCTTGCTTCATCATTTCTCCAAATGCATCTCTCCCAAAGCTATTAATGCTCCAGACAGAGAAGGACAGGGCTTTGTTCAAGGGTCTATGAGAAGTCCCACATGTCTAGTAGTCTCCAAAAAAAAAAAAAAAAAAAAGAAACAAAACTTTCTGAGTGCAATTAAATCAATAGAGCAGACCAGAAGATCTAAAAATGATGTCCAACCCAGAGAGGGCAAGGGACACTAGATGGTGCTGATCTTTATTGTCTTCCCTGCTCTGTTGGTGTCCAAGTAAGTTAGCGCTGACCAGGCGTTGTGGTGTAAAGGCATTGCCTCTCAGCGGGGCAAGTGTAGGACCCCAAGAATCATATTAGTCAAGGAGCAAGACAAATGGCAAAAGCAGGAGACAAAATCCAGAGATTAGTTGCTGGGAAGTGCCTTCCTGGATGTAGGAAGTAAAGTCAGGAATCCAGAAAAACTCTGGCAGCCGAATTCTTTAAGGAAAGATGCCTCCCACTTCACAGTGAGAGAGTGAACACTACACATTGCAACAATTTAGTTTGCTGAAAAATACCTGAAAATACACTGAAATGATTAAACCGTCATGCTTTATGTGGATTTTTACTAAACTATATAAGGCAAAGCGAGACATCAAAGATAAGTTAGGCAATTAAGGAAAACTGATAAAGTACATATAATAAGAACATTAAAGTTGTAATAATATGGAAACAGAGCTAATCAAATGAATGTAGATATTAAAAAGGATCATTCATTGCTCTGTGAGATAATTTTCATAATAGATAACAATAGCACTGTTCTACACAGGAGATAACAGAGGACAAGAAGATGGGCAAAAGGACAGCTATTTGTGAATACAATAATATAAGATGCTTTTACTCTTATAAAATATGTAGAGAAAAGCTAGAATGTAGTAGTGCTGCTGACATAGAATTTCCTTGATTTCCTTGACTTCAGATTAAGATTATGAAGGCCTTTTTTGTCATTACTTCTTTTTGTTGTTCTTTTTAGTATTTAAAAAAATGGCTATGCTGTGATGTAATTGCTGCTTAGAAATAAATGCTCACGACACAAATATGACACAACTACACAGTCAGAGGCTACAAAGAGATTTTGAGTATACAGAGAAAAGGCCCTCCGTTTTATTTTGCAGATCTGAGATATTCATGAGCTATGAAATTCCTGTGCTATAAAATAACATTAAGTATAAAAACCCTATAGCCTTCACTGGAAGCCTTAAAGAATTTTAAATATCTGTATAAGGCAAGAAAATAATTGAGTTGAGTGGGGCTGAGTTGCAAGGCACTATGGTGATGAGTCAGGTACATTCGCATACAGTCAAAGATAGATACAGTTCAAGGTTCTTGTTATGCCAAGCATGATTTAAACAAACTTTTTAGCTGAGTTTGCCCTTGTTACAGAAGAAAAGCTTTAAGGATGTTCTTGCATTGATTACTCTAGTCAGGGTGTAGTCACTGTCTTCTACATTCAAATTTTCACTGTGCTTCCATGTTAGAACAGGAGATGCAAAACTGGCTTAACAAAAAATTTTCCATTACAATGCACAGTAAAATACACTAATAGAAATGACAGCTTATGACCAGTGAAACCAGTAATTCTGGATGTAACATGGGATCAAAGAAGTAGATGAGAACTAGAATAAAATTTCTGCTTATATCAGATAACTCTTTTAGGTGCTGTGAGAATTATTGTTTTTAAAAAAGACTCCAAATTAATTGACTTTGCTGCTATTGCCATCACAAGTTTGGGGCCTCTGTGGATTTCCCTGAAATCTCTTCAAGAAACTATGAACCGAAGCGAGCCAAATAGAGTCACTCATGCCTTTATCTGAAAAATGAACTCTTATTTTAGGTAACATTAAATGCAGTAATGACCATGGAAAATTCAAGAGGTAGTACCAGGCTAATAATGATACGCAGAATTTACCCAAATATGTAGATTAAAACTCCTTTCAACATTTTAAACCTGACAAAGCTTTAAACAGTATTCAGTCAGCTTATTAAACTAAATCTTCTTCCAGAGTCACCTCACAGTAATTCCAAAGGTCTTAAAGAGAACCAACCAGGTTGTCAGCCTCTCTTTTGAGCAAAAGACTCATGCCCAAATCAAAACTTAACTGACTAGAGTCCATTGTTCAAGCTCCCAGTAGCCTGCTTTTCAATCTATATGTGTGTTGAAAACATCAGGCAGATGAAGGTTTCATCTTTTGAAAGCCTCAGAACTCTAGGAAGTAATTATATCAAACCAACTGTGAATGGAAAACTGGAAGCAAAATTTCTATTATCACTATTTATTAATGTAAATTTTACTCTTTTTTGAATATTCAACTATACATCTACATGGCTCAAGAAATGCAAAAGTGTATACAGTGAAAATGCACAGCATTCAGTTTTAATTTTTATTTTGTTGCCAATCATGGCATCATTGGCAAGTGTTAATATGGTCAACTTGCAGCTAGGATTTTACACTTTACTCATATAGAATTTTCTGTAATAATTTAAATTCAAGAAAGATATTGGTCATTTATGATTGACAGAAATGAAGATGAGACATAAGGAAGAAACCAGTAAATTTAAAGAAATTTCTCTTAAGGATATATTTTAGGGCAGGTGTCATTTTGAAAAGAAGACAATGTATTAAAGAACTGATAGGCTTTCAGGGGTTGAAGGAGAGTATGGAAAGATAGGATATTAGCAGGAAGAGGAATAAAAGAGAAAGGGTTAGCATGGAATTTAAGTGGAAGATTTTGGAGAATGAAGAAATAGGATAGAATATTGAAGAATAGTAAAATAAAGAGTTTTAAAACTGTTCTTTTGTAGAAGATATATTAGGAGGCTCTGAGGGTAACCCTATGACAAGACATGACTAGAATTAGGACTGAGATAATCTAGAAATACAAAGACAGAAGCAGGAGAGAAATGACAAAGTTTTTGAATTCTCAAATACTGAAAAGCAATGAACAATTTCCCTGAAACTATAGTACATGACTTGCTGGACAAAATAATTGCCAGTAATAAAAGCAACTACAGGAAGTCCTTACTTTGCATAGTAGTGTGGGACTATAACAATGATCACCACAAGCTGAAATCATGCAAAATGATAATAACCAATAGGAAAAATCATGATTGTTTTGTGATAATTAAAATTTTTTTGTCAAAATGTCAAAAAGCCTCTATTGTCAGTTAAAAATGAATAAGGGAATGAAAAATAGTAAAACTAATTTTATTTAGTACACTATAATTTAAAACATTAGAAACAATGAGAATTAAAGTACTTTATTTTTTTGTAAAAAACTTAAAGTAGATTGATCAGTGCTTGCTGCCTTCTCATCATATAACTTATGATATATTCAAGCTTATCTTTTCTAGGACTGGGCAAAATGTCACACTCCTAAGTTTGGATCAGCTTCCAACATATCCTTTGCACTTCCAATGTTGTGAAATATCTCTGGGAGTTCATTTAATGTGAAGGTTTTTTTCTTTTGCTTTGTTATTTTTGCCAGTGTCACTTCCTCTGGGACATTTTCATCCTTTTTGCCATAAATACTTTCCAATTTCATTTCCAGTGTTTCATTTCTTTGTTGCATTGTCATTTTTGTTGGTCAAGTCTCTCCTTTGATAATCCATTTTTGTAAAATGGGAGACAATGCTATCTGTGATGTATGAACTAAAAACAGATTTTTTTTTTGAGACAGAGTCTCACTCTGTTGCCTGGGCTAGAGTGCCATGGCGTCAGCCTAGCTCACAGCAACCTCAAACTCCTGGGCTCAAGCAATCCTTCTGCCTCAGCCTCCCAAGTAGCTGGGACTACAGGCATGTGCCACCATG